>JAYXIM010016422.1:0-11089 GCA_037575425.1 Anastrepha fraterculus
ACATTCGCTGCTCTCTTAATTTCTTCTTAATTTGTAGTTAATTTTTAAAGTCAACTCAGCATAGCCACATCAAGTCGCTACGGGGCGTCAACGTCACAGCTCCGCAGATATTCATAAATTACCTTAAATTGTATTTAATATCAACGTGCGGCAAAAGTAGCAGAACAAAAAAAATCATATGGAAAAGTAGACCAAGGCAATACATATCCATACACATACATCCTACATTTGCGTAAATATATGGGAATTATTAAAAGTTTACAAGCAGGAAAGGAATATTTGCGCTCCTGCAGCTGTTTATGCACATTTTCGTATTTGAGCACCCACATCCACTTGTTCGCGTGCCTTTGGTAGATGAACATACACCCATCTACATATACACCTATTTATAAACGCTTTCTTACACACACACACATTACCGGCCATGATGCATTGTTCCTTTAGATGTTTTTATTTTCCGCCTGTTGCCGCGATGCTGTCTGAGTGTCGCATTTCCTGTTCGTTGCCACACGTTTTAAAACTTTCTTGTTCTTAATATGGCTGCCACTTTCTCTTCAAATTTGTTTTTCCTTTTTTTCTTTTGTTTACATTGTTTTTGTTTATTTTTTCATTTGTGTTGCTCTTATCATTTTTCTTGTGAGGTAGCTTTTGGGGGTCTTCGCCCGCATTAACTTTGTTTGCACTTTTCCTTGGATCTCTTTTCATTTCCTTTAACTCTGTTGGGGCAACACACATACACATACACGCATGTATCTACACATATTTGGTAAAATGGTACATATTTTCTGAGTATTTATTTTAAGTCCAATGTTTATTGCAAACAATATACTACTTTAATATTAAATCACCGAGGGTACGGCACGAGTACCCATTGCCAGTACCAGAAACTGGTTATGAACTAACGAACCATCAGCCGTTTGGTATACACCAGCCCAATCTACTTGTAATGATTTCATAACATCCTATTTCTGATTTGGATATCCCAGGCAGCAAGCCATCGCCACCACAGCGTTACAAGTAAATAGCAAAATACATGCAGGGGGACAATCGCCACCTCTGCACTATACTTCATCCATATTTCGTCAGTCCCTTCAGAGACTGCTACCTACATGCCAGGGGATATTAACTATGATATTAACCAATAAGAATGCAAAATAAATATAATTTATTTTTCGTCATTATAATAACTTTTTTTTTAATTCTCTAAGAAGTTTTTTCTTTTTGCAGAGTTAGAATAAACAAAAATTTATATTTGCATTTATGCTTAGTGTGTGGCTGATGATATCGCCCCACAAAATAGAATTTTCTTCAACAATTCTTTTAATTCACTTACTTACTTTTCTTTTTTCCAAATTTTTTGGTCCAAAAAATAAAGTTTCTGCGTCGTTGTTAAAGAGTTCGCAGTTATTGCCGCGCACTGTCTTTATTGTGTTATGGATATTAGGCAAAACGCTCGTCATCTGTACCTGTTAGAGTCATAGTAACTGGCGAGCTTCATTGCCAGGCGAGACGAGCTTCATTGCCAACATAGAATTAAGAGAAGATTTCTTCTGCCAATGGCTACTTTACATCAAAAAAAATTTGTATGGAAGCTACTCTACTCAAATTAGTATGTTTTGAGCTAACTGTTTACTGCGATGACTTAGTCCTAATGGTATCGAGACCGTTCCCCTCAGTGATGGCTGAGCTCTGGGAAAGGTCATTGGCTGTACTCAGTCGCTGGGCCGCTATTTGTGGCCTCAGAGTCAATTCTGATAAGACGGAGCTGCTGCTTGCTGCTTATTACCAAAAAATATACAACTCCACATTTTAGACTTGCTAGATTAAATAACGATGTTCACCCGCTTTCAGCGGAAGATAAGTATCATGGAGCGATACTTGACTTCAAACTCCACTAGAAGCTACACATTGAAATTTGGGTAAATAAGGCCAGCATAGCCTTTTACTCCTGCCAATCTATGTTCGCCAAAGAAACGGGGACTCAAGCCACAGGTCGTGATTTGGATGTAAAAGTGGTGGTGCTGCCAATTTTATTTATGGATGCCTGGTTTAGTGGGAAGCTCTTCGAAAGGAACTGCTTATATTGGCACCACCGAAACAAGTAGAACTTGTCCCAGTGCTGCCCTTCATGTCGTTTTGCATCTACTTTCCATCGACTTTCACGTTATTTCCATCTGCTGCTCAAAATGGAATCAGGTTAAAGGAGTTTGGCCTCTGGAGGCGATATCTCAAGGGTCATGGCAGAATTTTTGGGCAGTTTCTTTCTCCGTATTTGTTTGAACTTCGGGCAGATCTCTCAAGCCGCCAACTGGAGTTTGATGGTCGTCCTACAGCAATCTGTTTAAGCAGGCAGGGTTAGAACGAGGAGAAAATCTATACCTAAGCTGGGACCTCTGTCTTCACTGACGGCTCCAAGATGGAATCGGAAGACAGAGCAGAGGTTTTCTCTAAATCAGCCAATTTATCTATTTCCTTAAAACTGCCGAATTCTGCTAGTATTCTTCAGCTAGTATTCAGGCAAAGTCTTTACGGTCCTGCAGGCTTGCGGAATGCTTAGGGATCGAAGGAGCGAGGGAGATATCAACATTGTTTCCAATAGTCACGCTGCGATCAAGACTCGGATGCAGATCCAAATCTAGATCAACTCCTATAAGGAGGAGGTCAAATATCATATCTTGATTGTGCAAGTAACATTTCTCTGATCTGACCTCTCGGACATAAGAACACAAAGGAAAATGAAAGTGCTGATGAGCTTGCGAAGAAGGGGTCGATTAAATTGATTTCAGAGGTCCGTCCAGCCGATCATGAACATCCCCCTGATTGTTACTAAAGAGGAATTGCACAACTTATTTCGCAGAAAAGATTATTTCTGAGATCAGATGCAGGTTCATGTTTTCATGTGCTATTTCCGTACAGATAGTCCTGTGGAATTCACGCCATTCTATTTACAAACTTGTAACTGTGCTAACCGATCATTGGATGATCGGCTTACACGCGAAAAAACTAGGTTTGCCATTTTCACTTCATTGAAGAAGCTGTAGGGACCTTTCAGAGAAAGAGACTATTGAGCATTTTCACTGTATAGTATATCGGGATCGGCAGCCAGATGATTAAGGTTACTTATTGCTCTTTTCATCGACAGCCTGAGGCAGTGGGCAAACCTAAATCCCAAAAATCTTCGCCCTTACATCAACTGCTCGGGTTGACTGTAAATATCTGCCTGTTGGAGGCGTCATACATATATCAAAACGGCGCTTTAGTGCTACTTGGAGGGTGCCAGTCTGGAACTTCAGCCGCTTCAGCTACCTGCCTACGTGTGATTTTAGCTATCCAAAGTGTAAAATATTTAAATCAAAGAAGTAACCCGTCGGCCGATAGCGGACTCTACTAGTGGAGGGTAGAATTTCGTAACTAGAAAAAAATTATATTACAAAATCCGAGACTAAGCAAAAAAAAATTAACAATTTAGACTTTTTTATCCATTATAAAACATGGACACGATCGTCCTTAATATTTCTCTAATCTCATTATTTTGCTTACTTTTTTTTAATTTTTTTTTCGATTGTTTAAATTCTGTCAGATGCTTAAAAGAGTAGTGTGTGAAACCAATGTTTCGATATGTTGGACTACCTGCTGAGTCTACTCAATTACGTAATTCTTAGAGTATTACACCTTTCTCCTATGACCTAATTAATAACGTCTTCAAGTATTTAGAATGAGCTTCCCGATAATCCTGCATAGTTTAACTTAACCTGCAAACACATTTCAAACGGTGTTTTGCCAAAATTTATAAAAATTCTTAATGAGCCGCCAATTAGCACCAATTGAATGTGTAAATTGCAGCTGAGGCATTTGTAGGCTCCCGAAGCGGGCAGAGTAAAGACGATGAATTATGCATGTCCTTTGACATGGTATGAGTTTTGATTTCGTATTTTTGGAGGCTATATATAATATTTGCGCTACTACGTCCCCCTCCGGCTTAATTAGTCGCAGTAAATGTTAAACTATGCGCTAAATTGCCTGCGAGGAAGGAAAACTGCGAATTACAAAAAAAAATGTCATGAAGCTACGTAGTTGCCCATTGGCATGCCATAAATTCAAAATTGGTATGCCATGCTAATAAGCTGCTTATTATGCATACGAGTACAGTCATGTGCACATAAGCTCGTGTGTTCCAAGAAAGCTTATAATGCAACAGAGCTTAATAAGCAGTTTTGTTATTTTCCATTGTGCCAGCGACTGATAATTAGAAGGAGACGATTATTGAACAACAAAAGGCGTACACACTAACACACGCATACAGCCATACAACCACATTACGTGCCGCTTGTTGCATGTTGCACGTACGAAGTTTAGCTGCATAATTTGTATGCATGTAAGCAGCTGCAACTGACGTGGCTTACAATGTTTTAGCGATAATTGTATTGCGTGCATACGAGGATGCAACAAATGACGCTGAAAAGCGAATTAAAATGACAGAAAAGCAGTGTTAGAATAACAGCATTGAAGAGTTTACATAATGAAAGAGAGAGTAGGCATTGGGAAGGAGTAAAAGGTAGATATTTTCAATACCGTATGCATTGGAAGTATCTTTCAGCGATACAATTTACAGCAACTAAACTTGCTGCTTTTTCAAGCTCTGCCCAATCCATTAGAAGAGGGATTCCGCAATATATCCTATGATCAAAAAGTACCGGGATGGTGATGTTGACTGTTTTCTTCGATTGCCAAGGCGTGGTGCACCATTAGTATCTTGCATCGGGCCAGACAGTCAATAAAGAATACTATTTATCCGTTTTGAAGTGTTTGAGAGTTGCTATGCGTCGCAAACGGCCGGAAATGTGGACAAGCAATTCTTGGATTTTGCATGATGATAACGCGTCATCGCACCGAGCCAAAATTATGCTGGACTATTTGACCAAACACCAAGTAATTACCATCATGCAAGCACCCTACTGACCTGATATGGTCCCATGCAACTTCTTTTTGTTTCCCAAGTTGAAGTTACCACTTCCTCGAAAGAGATTTCAGTCGATAGAGGAGATCAAAGAGGAGATCGTCGGCCTACCAGGGGTGCATGGAGGCCTGGAATATAAATATGTTTTGTTTTATTTAAACATTCCCGGTACTTTCTGATCGTAGAGTAAGCCAATTACCGCGAAACTAGTATTTCAAATATCGCCTATAAGCCCAACATCAACTAACTGATGGAACATTATCAGAGTAGTTTTAGACCTGGAAAATCGGCAGATCAGATCTACATATCGATCAGATATGCACAAAATGCCAAGCCTTGGAAAAGGCCTATGAAATGAGAATCGACACACGCAATATTGCTGTCGATTTAATGCTGCATTCGATAGCACAGAACAGAGATGTCTGAATTTGGTATCCCCGCGAAACGAATACGGCTATGCTAAATGACGTTACTCAATACCATCAGCGCCGCCCGAATTGGGAATTATGAACCGTTTAATACCAAACGATGAAATAATAACCAAAAACGGTTATCGCGCCAATTAAGAAGAAGAAAAATCTTGCTGATACGTAACTGCTTCGAATACAGTTCTAACTTGAAAACTGTCATTAGTCTGTCATAAAGTCTAAGTCAATGAAAGATGCATTGAATGTTGCCGAGCTATTTTTCATTCAGCCAGCTTCAATATTGAAAGCATAGTAAAATAATAATGCCTGTTTTGCCTTCGAAATATTCTTCTTGGAAGTCAATAAACTTATGCATTCGCTTAAACGAATTTTCAAAGCACTTTTGTCCTTCAGAAGGGGACACCTCCAAAACAAGCTGCTTAAAGATTTCTTCAGGCGTTTGAATAACGTTGACCTCTCATTTTATTTTTGGGGTTCGGGAACAAAAAGAATGATATCTGTTGCCAAATCAAGGCTGTAAGGCGGTTGACCCAGTAATTCGTTCTCTGGAGTGCTCAAAAAATCTGCTTTGTGAATGTGACATGTGAGAGTTCGTATTGCCTTCGTAAAAGATGATTCGTCTTCGGAGATTGGTTTTTCTTAATTTCTCAAAAACTCTTTACCACTCACAATTGAGTGTTTTAAGTTTCTTTAGTATTGGAGGTTCAATTAGTTTTAAAGGTGACACACAGATGGCGCTATTTATCACTTTATCGCGTTGGCAATACTGAATATATATTCATGACAAAGCCTCATCCCTAGGCTTTGTTTATCAGTATCTGTCATTTCGCTGAAGTATAAACAACGCAGTGTTTTCGTGCTCCGAGTATGTCAACTTTCGTGCCGTCGAAACGCAATTTGCGGGAAGCTTTGCTTTTCTGCTTCAATTTGAAAAAAAAATACAGCCCAAGCCCGTGAATTGCTGCAGGAGGCCTACCCAGACCATACTCCGTCGATTTCAACATGTGAGTACTGGTTTCGACGATTCAAAAGTGGTGATTTTCACACCGAAGACAAGGAGCGTCTTGGCCAGCCCAAAAAGTTCGAGGACGCGGAATTGGGGGAATTGGTAAACGAGGACTCGTGCCAAACCCAAGAAGAGCTTGCTGAATCATTGGGCGTTGATAAATCAACCGTTTGCAAGCGTCTAAAAGCGATGGGAATGATCCAAAAGCAAGGACATTGGGTCCCGTACGAGTTGAAGCTGCGCGACGTCGAACGGCGATTTTTTACGTGCGAATTGCTGATCGAGCGACAAAATCGGAAGGGTTTTTTGCATCGGGTGGTGACTGGCGACGAAAAATGGATTCACTACGATAACCCAAAACGCAAAAAATCATGGGGTTTGCCCGGCCACGCATCAACGTCGACGGCCAAGCAGAATATTCACGGCAAGAAAATCATGCTCTGCATTTGGTGGGATCAGGTCGGCGTCGTATATTTTGAGCTGCTCCAACCGGGCGAAACAATCACGGGGGATCGTTACCGACTGCAATTGATGCGTTTAAGCCGAGCATTGAAAGAAAAACGGCCGGAAACGGTAAAAAGGCACGACAAGGTTATTTTGCAACATGACAACGCTCGGCCGCATGTTGCTCAACCTGTCAAAAAATACCTTGGAACGCTTGGCTGGGAAGTGTTACCCCACCCGCCGTATAGTCCAGACATAGCTCCCTCCGATTATCATTTGTTCCGGCATATGAGTCTCGATTTGGCGCACCAGCGGTTCTCCTCGTACGAGGCTACCAAAATATGGGTTGAGTCATGGATAGCCAAGCAGCGGCCAGAATTTTGGAGAAACGGCATCCGGAAATTGCCCGAAAGATGGGCGAAAGTTGTAGCTAGCGATGGCCAATACTTCAAATAAAATATTTTGTACCGTTTTTTCACAATAAAGCCCCAAATCTTCGAAAAAAAACCTTTAAAACTAATTCAACCTCCCAATAGTAAAGTTGAGACATGACAAGATTTCCCGAAAAAGCAGGTGACCATTTGCTTTGAGGTGCAAAGTAATGGATAAACTTCGCCAGTGGCAGTCAAGAGAGTTTTTCAGTAAACTAGCCCTGTCTAGTGTACCATACCCAAAGTTTTTCAGGCTACCAAAGTCACCTCACTCGATATTTACGGAGGTTTCAAAAAGCCAAAGATATATATCTCGGCTATATTGGTTAACTCATTGATTATGCACAAGGCTACTTGTAGACGGAGCGAACTTGGAAGGTACAAAACTGTAATACTTAATTGGGGTTCACAACATTCAGATGTCAAGAGCAATGTAAAGGTGGCGATATTGCTTTTCGTAATATGTGTTGGATAAGGTAAGACTTTGCTCATGGATGCCGATTTCACGTAACTCAACCAAACGGAGCTCTTCATTTTTTTAAATCAACGCTTCAGAGTCATTAATAACTTTAGGTAGGGCGATAGGTCAGTGATGTAAATCAGGGGTCAATTTATGTATATATTTTCCTACTTCCAGTTCCTAGATGAAGCATAGGGTCTCGATAAACAAGTTTTAATTTCGTTTGTTTAAAGCTAGAAGTTTAATTTAACTCCAGGAACGACCTGCTCGGTTCGCCTCTGCTGCTACTTGTCGCCTCCATTTGTTGGTTAGTCTTCCGCATCTACGGCTTCCTTGGGGATTCCTGTCTAGCGCTGTCCTTGCGATGTCATCCCGTGGTTTGCACAATGTGTGTCCAATCCATTTCCACTTGTGACGCGTAATTTCTATGTGAATTGGTGTTTGCCCGCCCAAAGATCATCGTTGCTTATCATATCAGGCCAGAATATCCGCATTATCTTTCGTAGGCAACGGTTTAGGAAGGATTGCAATGATTGTGATATGCTGATTGTTAAGTTTCATGTTTCACATCCATACAAAAGTACCCACATGTGCCTGGAGATATGGGTTGATCTCCATACCTTGTCTAGCATGCCAAATGCAACGCGTCCCTCAGATATTCGGTTGCGTATGTCAGTTGTTGATCCGCCGATTTTTTTAAATTATGCTCCCAAGGTAGCAAAATTCATCTACATCTTCAAACGGCGTGTCGGCGATTCGAAGGGCTTGCGTTTCGGTGGTGCTAATGGTATTTGGTCTTTTGCTGTTTGTGCTACTGCATGGCATACCGCTTGTAGTTTAGCTGATGCACCTGAGTATTTGCCCGATAGTAAACACATGTCGTCCGCATAGTCTAGGTCTTCAAGCCGGCCGCATCAATTTGGCCGGGGTCAACTTGGATCAATTTTATTGCTACAGAAGAGGGTACTTGCCTTAGGTACAGTCCAAACTCTGAATGAACAAAATAGTCCCTTCATGCGTTTCTCAGTTAAGGTTTAATTTACGGTTGAAACTTCCCCTTTTTTCCTCTGTCTTTGTCTTTCTTTAAAAGACAACTAATTCATGCCTAAATGTGTCTCCTTAACTTTAAATAAACGAAAAATATTCTGGGTCTTCCGATCAACATTAATAAAATTGGAGATGATTGCCGATTAGGAATTTGAGCTCCCTATGAGATTTGACCTTTAATTTACATTTACATTTTCCTCTTTTCGTGAGTTGTGGAGATACGTGCTACACAGTGTTTATAGCAGCATTCGAGACCTTCCGAGTTTGTGGACCACTTAACATGTTTATATTATCTTCATCACCCTTCACTGGTTCTGTGTGCCATTGATTAGGTCTGCCAACAAGGCTCGCTGATTGGCACACACACGAATATACTCGTGCCTATTAGGCAACGTTCTCGCGTTAGCGACAAAGGCTGCTTAACATTTTTGCTTACCTAAGCGCTGCAGTTGGTAGTATTAGGCGTTTTGTGTGTGTATGGGTAAATTCAAGATAACCCTGCAGGGAATCCCACTACTTCAGAAATTTAGCGATTTAAGGGAATTACAAACTTTTTGGCATATATTATCTCTGCCGATCATGTCCATTGCTGCATAATTTAAAAAAAAAACGTATATGTATATATTATTATACATATATAAAAGTTCATAATGATGCCCTTTTCTATCAGGCAAGCCCACTACATATGAAAGTAGCGCAAAAAACCAATCTTAGAATCCATCTGTACCAAAGATCAATCGCGTACTGACGTATCGTCAACCACTTGGTATACACCAGTAATTCCAGCCTAATCTACTCGCAATGTTTTCGATATACGTATTTAAGATTCGCATGTGTTGGGCAGGTCGTCGCCATGTAAACTTTACAAGTAGATGGTAAAATATATGAAAAGGAGCAATCGCCACCTCCGCACTACATTTCGTCCGTCTTTCGTCAGTCCCTTCGAAGATAGCTAAATACAGGCATACTGATGGTAACTGTTAACGAAATTCCTTATAATTTATAATTTTTCTTGTAGAAATACTTTTAAAAAGCCTTTCATATGGCTGAGTTAATTGGTGAATTGAGTGAATTAATTGCACTTACCTATACGCGCTTCAATGTCAAGTGTTTCAAGTATTTCGGGTATTGTCACCATTTTTTCTAAAAGTTAAATAGTTTATTTGAATGCTTGAGTATAATCAGAAGTAAATGGTAAAAAATGGGAAAAATTTTAATAATTTTGTCATTTATTTAATGTTAGAAATTTTCATATACTATTTTTCAACTGAAATAACTTCATTTCTTTTTAACATTTAAAAATTTTTTTTTAATTTAAAGAAAATATTAAAAAAAATTATTATTTTTTTACCATAAATAATAATAAAAAAAAAATTGAAAAAAGTTTTTTATTTTTATTTTTTTTTGCCATTTTTGGAATTTTTTTTTAAATTAATTTCCTTTTCTTTCTTTGTAATAGCTTAGACTAAGCTGAGTAACTTTCTCATAACTTTTCGAGTTATATTTAAATATGTATATTATGTACAACGAACCAGTGAAGAATTTTTAGAAGATGAAAAATTGAAGAATTGACGAAAATATCTAAAATACTTGGATCACCGGATCACTTGACATGGATCGTCACTATGCCTAGTTCTAAAGCTGGTGATGCCACATCCAATATATGTAGAGTTTTCTTTTTGAAACGATTCTGGAATGTGTATAAAAAATCTTTGTACTAAATAAATATTTTTTTGATTTGCTATTCTAGTTTTTCGCCTTTTGGAATTCTTGCGCCACAAAAGAAACAATTTTCTGGTTTAAAGTCTGGTGAACAAAAAACAACACTTACCTATGAACGATATCTGTGTTCTCCACAAAATTATGTTATTACTGCCTTACTACTCATAAAGGAACTAAATGACAATAAACAATAAAAAAAAAACGGTAGTTTTTTGTGTTCTTCTTTTGCTTCGCTGTGTTAATCTATTTTTCTTTCCTTTCCTTTCCATTCATCACCTCGTATTCCTACGGAAAGTAACAAAAATGAAATGTCCCAGAATAGACCAAAAGTAATGCAAAGAGCGTGATAAACCTCTAGCACGCATTCTACTATCAACATGTAATGCAGCGGTGGCGATTGACATTTTAAATTCAATTGACGAAAAGACAAGCACTAACGCGTGCGTACTGGAGGGTAAGCACCACAGTTCGGCGCTCATGTGTGCGTGAGTATGCATGTGCCCACAGCACCACCTTATCAACACATTCGACCATTAGCGTTGACAGCTTTAATGCTGGTGACAATGGCCGTGTCTGTTGGGCGCTTACAGATCA
>JAYXIM010016423.1:0-54060 GCA_037575425.1 Anastrepha fraterculus
GCGAATACTAACAGCTTACGAGGGATATAGACAGATAAAAAAAAAATAACGAACAATAAGCCCAGCGTATCGCCATAAAAGCAAATGATAGCAGAATTTTAACAACAAAAGAAGACCAACTTATCCGGTGGGAGGAGTTTTTCAAAGGCGACGATATTAATGAAGAAACGATATCACCTAAACACATTGCATATAGAAGGCATCCTAATAGGAATATCTCCACAGACCCGCCGTCTTTCGAAGAAATCTCACAAGCGGTAAGTATTGGGTTTGGAAATAAGTTCATAGCATTTTTATATATTTTTTTTTATTTTACAACGATTTGTTAGCTGTTTGGCAAAGGGTAAGTATTAGGCCGGGCCGATTTGTGGGGAGGCAAAAAAATCGCCCATTGCTCTGTGAAAATCATATTCTAGGGATCAAAATAAGAAACTTTGCCGAAGGAACTATACCTCTAAAACGAATTCTGATGTCCCTCAATTTGGGTCGAACTTTTTAGTTTCTTTTCTCATGTAAAGGCCAAAAATGGTGATATGTTGAAATGATCGCATGGGGAATCCCCAGGGGAGTTCCAGGGGTGTGCCACTGGCATGGGTGAATCGGCCGTCCAAAGTTAGTGGGGGTCGGTCATACATTTGGACTCGATTGGAGCACTCTAAATGGGTCAAAGTGGGATTTTTCGTTCGACCCAAATTGCGGGACATCAGAATTCGTTTTAGAGGTCGCCAAACAAGTCGTGAATTGATGGAAAAAATTAACTGCGATCATAAAACGATTCTCAATCACCTTCATTCAATGCGGTTTATCGGAAAATTTGGACCCTGGAAACCTGGGTGCCTCACGAGCTCAACGAAATAAACAAAGAAAGTCGCATTCAAATTGCTTCTAAGCATCTCGCCCGCCATCGAGCAACACGCGGTCATAAACAGCGCCTTTTGTACCGAATCGTCACGTGAGATGAGAAATGGTGCCTATACATCAATATGAATCAAAGAAAGGAGCGCGTGACTCCAGGACGTACGCCAAAGCCGAGAGTCCAACTGGATTTTCATCCAGTGAAGATCCTGATATCTGTTTGGTGGAGCTGGAAGGGCATGGTGCACTAGGAAATGTTCGAAAAGAATGCCACGGCCAACAAGGAGATCTACATTTCTCAGCTTTACCGCGTGAGTGAGGCTATTCGACTGAAAAATGCTGATCGATATGGTGAAATCATACTCCTTCACGACAACACCAGGCCCCATGTTGCACAAGTCGTCAAAGCCGGACTCAAAGAGCTCGAATTGGAGGTATGTCAGCATCCGCCGTATTCTCCCGAGCTTGCCCCCACCGATTATCAACTTTTCTGCTCCCTGTCAAACCATATAAAGGGCCTTCCTTACCTTCGATAACAAAGAGGCGAAGAGGTCCTTAAGAATTGACTCAACAACTTCCTTGAACCAGACAAGGCGATTTTTGACGGAGCGGCATCAAAAATTGATCCAGACGAGAGAAGAGGATGTAAACAGCAACGACGAATATTTAATTGATTAACGTATGGATATAATTATTGTTGTTTGTTTAAATAAAAGTCTTCAATAAAAACGCTACGAACTTTTTTTACCACCCCAATATATATAAGTACGAGCGGTGCCTTTTATATTTCGGGATTAGAAAACAAAAACAAATTTTAATCATCGAAAATCACTTTACTGTTTTTCAAAATATTCTCCATGAAGATCCATACACTTTCGCATGCGTTTGAACCAATTGTCGAAGCACTTTTGCTACTCTGAATGAGGTACCTCCAAAACATGCATTCTGAATGCCGCAACCGCTTTTTCAGGTGTCGAAAAACGTTGACCTCTCAGTTTGTTTTTTACGTACGGGAATAAAAAGAAGTCATTCGGTGCCAAGTCAGGACTATATGGCGGATGACCCATTAATTCGATGTTTTGGGTGCTCAAAAATGCAGTTGTTTGAGCCGATGTGTGAGAGCTCGCATTGTCCTGGTGAAGAGTGATCCGTCTTAGGCGATTGGTTTTCCTAATTTCTTGGAAACAAATGGATGTGTACCACTCAGAATTTACTGTTCTGCGTTGTTCTAGTGGTACGGTTGCGACATGTCCAGTTTTTCCGAAAAAACAGGCGACCATTTGCTTGGAAGTACTTCGTGCGCGAACAACTTTTGTTGGATTTGGCTCATCTTGAAACACCCATACAGTCGACTGCTGTTTACTTTCGGGCTCATACGCGTAAATTCATGATTCATCACCTGTCACGATGTCATAGACGTGTTTCGAAGCCCCGCTATCGTATTTTTTTAGTATTTCCTGCGACCAATCGACACGAGCCTTTTTTTGAGCGATTGACAAATTGTGTGGGATCCAACGCGAACAAATTTTTTTGACAGTCAAATGTTTATGCAATATTGAATGTATGCTAGTCCCACATATTTACTCCGACAGCCAAGCGGCCATCAAGGCCCTAGGCTCTATTATGGTGCATTCGAAGCTGGTCAGGGAATGCCTGGTCTCACTCTCGATTGCATCAGAATTCTTCGACATAAAGATAATTTGGGTACCTGGTCACAGTGACATTGCAGGAAACTGCGAAGCCGACGAGCTGGCCAGACAGGGGACCTGTGAGGCAATGTACCCGCGAAAGGAGAGGATCGGGATCCCCTTGACAACCTGCGCTCTACTCCTGGAAGGCTGGGCTATGCACCAATTCAGCGAACGCTGGGCAAGTACACGAACGTGTAGGGTCGCGAAGTCCTTCTGGCCACGTTTGGATAGGAGGCGTTCGAGGGATATCCTGGGAATGACAAAATGTCATCTCTCAAATTTCGTGGGCATCATCACGGGGCACTGTCCGCGAGGTACACATGCCGTGAGACTCGGAATCACTTCGAGTCCTTTTTGCGACAGCTGCATGGAGGATGAGGTGGAATCATCTCAGCATATGCTCCTTAGCTGCCCTGCCTTTGCGGGACTAAGATTCAAGTATCTTGGTTCTCATTTCTTTTCTGCACCTGCTGATATAGCAGGTGTTAATAACAAAAATCTGATGAACTACATCAGCAGCATAATGAGGTTAACACAACCGCGGACTAGTCACCGTTCGTAGTCCACAATCACTCACCACTCCCCCCATCCCTTCCCTTCCTCCCCCTTCTCTGTCCTCAAATGGTATCACAAAGGACGAACCAAACTATTTCGTCCAAGTGGGCCCTACTCTCTGGGCAACCATTATAACCTAACCTAACCCACTAATGCCTAAGATTGTCTCAAACTCACGATAGGTCACATGACGATCTTGCAATATCAGTTCGCGCACAGCATCAATGGTTTTCGGAACAACAATTGATTTTGGACGACCTTCACGAAATTCGTTTTGGAGTGAACTACGACCACGATTGATCTCACTATACCATCGATAAACACTGGTCCTTGATGGAGCTTCATCGCAAAAAAATGAATTAAGTTCATCCATGCAATGTTGCTGAGTTAATCCACGTCGAAAGTTGTAAAAAATAATCGCACAAAAATGTTCACGTATTTAACAACAGGCCAGGGTCCATTCAAGACCTCAAAGATGGAATTCGTGAGGTTATCGAGGACATAGGGCAGCACTTTCATGAAAAGGATATTGTCCTGTAAGCGTGGTCGTGGTGGCCATTTGCCTAATGTTATTTTCCACTATTAACGGCATACCTTCCTCTTTATAATGAAATAAACATTCGATCATTCATATTAAAAAATAGCATTTTTCTTTGAATATTAAAATAACACCTCTTGTTGGAAACCCCTATATTATCGATGCCAATTGGCCACATCCGATCTTCGATTAGAGCCAATTGGAATTGTTTTGTGGTTTCTTATTGCATACCGATATGGTGTAGATAGTCCAGGAATGATGTAAACTCTTAAGGGACATGTCAGGTGAGCCTTTCATGATATAGAAACATGCAAACCGTCAAGATGGTATTGGAAAATTGGAGTTCACAGCAAGCGAATGCACTTAAGAGCGCTGATCGAGGCAGCCACTCGAATGAAATTATATGCCATGAATAATCGGTAAGTAATATTTTAACCAGTCGAATTTAAAATACAAAATATTGGTATTGGGTATAAATAAATCTACGGAATAATTTATAGAGAAGCCGCTTAAGTGGAGCACCGAGCTTAGTTAAGCCGATTGGTTAGCGAAATAGTCTGAATAATACAGTTTTTTTTTACTTTTAGGATATATTAACACTTTTCATTTCCACTTTCCAGCAAAAACCTTTTTTTCGGATTCTCGATTCAAGTATCAACCAACTCTCTCCCACTGCGCACTTCGAAGGTACGCAAAGTAGTTCGTGCAGTCATTTAGCATGCAAAGTCCCGTCATTTATTTCAAAATTTGATACTCAAATAATATTTTCCCTCACACACTATTCATAGCCAAAAAACTTGCAACATGTAAACAAATGTTCAGCAGTTATTGTAGTTGTGAGAAAGGGAGATATTTTCAAAAAATCTATTTCCGTATGTCACCAATCAGTAAAGCATTTGATTAGCTTCCCTATCGTGCATTACCCAAATCAATATAATAAGCAGTACTTTAAATATACAGAATTATGTATGGTATGCAGTTTCTTCACACGCCCTGTCTGCCAGCAACACAGAATTGTAATCAGCACCTCATTGTTAAGTGCTGAAATTTCGCCCAGCTTCTCTGACAGCCCACACATAAGTAAGTACATCATTGATTACCCGCCAGTAAAAAGCCAAACTACACAGTAGAAATTCTTGTTTTTGAACTGGTATTTGATAGAAAAAGTCATACCAGTTTGCCAGTCACTGAGACGGTACCAGTTGCAAACTGACCCATTAGAGATGGATTATTGTTTGCTTAAGCGTCGATTATGTGGCGCATAGTGGCAAGTTTTCAAGATGCAATTAGTGGAGTTGACAAAGCAAATACTTTTCTCTATGACTACAAATAAGAATGTTTTGATGCACGTTAAGGATGCGCAAAATGGGGATTAGTATTCTTGATACATTCAGTTATCTGTAGAGGAAGACCGAACTTCGGCTTCGGAAGTGTGAGGCCACAAAATTTCAGTTCGGTTTCGGTTGAGCGTCAGTCAAAAATGAATCCAACATTTCTTAGAATTTTTGTTTTTGTAACACTTTTTGAATACTGGTATCAAAGCCCAATTTTTTTTTAAACTGCTTTGAAATGCCACCAACTGCTTCTCCATCGAGTGTGGCTAGTGGGCAATTATTCAGAGCTGCAAATCAGCTCTATATCGGTAGTTGATGCTACTGGCAAAGTGAAAATGCCGATAAGCTAATGTTTTTACATTCTAATATAAAATTATTCAACTTTACTTGTGATATCTACCTTCTTTCCTTTTATTAGTAAAAGTACTGGATTTTGAAAAAATCATTGCTTGTCTTTACCTGGACCCTTTAAATTGTTCGGTTCTGCAAGTACTTCCGCTGAAATTGGCCGAGTTTCAGTTCGATTCGGTTCGGCCTTCAAAATCAATACTCGGTCGTTCTCACATCTTTATCTATCTTTCCATTTACGCTCAAGATCGATCCTAGGTACTTCAAACTTGTCGTTACTGTTATTGGCTGCCCATTAACATAGGGGGTCTCTCGTTGGTCTGTTCACTCTTCGCCAAACGGAAGGTGCATGTATTCGGTTTTCTTTACATTTATGCGCTTTCCATTGTTTGTCAATGTGGCATTCTAAGTGTTCAGTTTTCTCTCCAGTCCAGCGAGGTATTCATCAATTAAGACTATGTCGTCCGCGTAGAGGATATTCCATGACGGTTTGTCTTGAACTTTAGCTGTCAGATGATCCATAACAATGTAAAAAATCAACGAACTGAGTGCTGAACCTTGGCGCACACCGCCCATCACTGGAAGCTTTTGCGTTATAATAAATGATTTAAAAAAATTATACCGGGACACAACTTTTAATCCCGCTCTATATCCACTTCCACCCATTCGTGCTGGTGCTATGTTCACTTTTCACTCGGTTCACAGGTTCACATGTCCTCCATTTTCCACATCCACCCACTCCTGCTATGTCTATGTCCACTTTTCACCAGGTTCATCAGATTCACCATCTTCACATGTCCACCATCTTCACATGTCCACCATTTTTCACATCCACCCACTCCTGCTATGTCTATGTCCACTTTTCACCAGGTTCATCAGATTCACCATCTTCACATGTCCACCATTTTTCACATCCACCCACTCCTGCTATGTCTATGTCCACTTTTCACCAGGTTCATCAGATTCACCATCTTCGCATGCCCACTATTCTCCACAGCCACCCACTCCTGCTGCTGCTTTGTCCACTTTTCACCAAGTTCAGCAGGTTCACCATGTTCACATGTCAACCATTTTCCACATGCACCCACTTCGCCCCAGTCCTGCTCCTGCTAAGTCCACTTTTCACCCGGTACATCAAGTTCACTACTGCTGAGCTCACGGTTGGAAGCGCCTTCGGAAATTCTACGAATTTAACCTATTCACCACCGTGGTTAAAGCTATCTTTGGTTAGAACCTTTGAGGTACGACTTCGTCTTGGGGGCTAAGAAAAATTCGCATGGAGTGATGCCGGGTGTGTCCAGCAAGGTTAAAATACAATTTTTCGCTAAAGCCACTGGCACAGTGCACGAGAAATGAGCCGGCGCGTTGTCATAGAGCAAGTTCCGTTCAGAAAGTCCCCTCTCTCCAGACGAAATATTTACGAAGGACGAACTTAATGGCAAGAAAAATACCGGCCAAAATCGCATAAGCGGTTATCGCACCAATAATGGAAAGGAATAACTTAATTTCTATACGTCATATATCTACTTTTCTGCTCCTTCCTATGCTCCAACTAGAAGCGCTAATATGTGCAGATGGAAGTTTGTATAGTAGTGCTTTAGTTCTTCTTAGAAATGTTATATAAAAGTGTACATATATATTATGAAGGAATAAAAACAAAAACATATAAAATTAGTCACATATGATCAGACATCTATCATATAACTGCGATAAAACTAAAAAACTATACTCATATTTAAACAAAAAATTCAGCTGCATACTCAGTACTATTTTCACCTTGAGTAGCAAGCAACTCCTTTTATATTTGTTTAATACTTCTGCATTATTCATAGCACAAAT
This sequence comes from Anastrepha fraterculus, assembly GCA_037575425.1. Classification (NCBI taxonomy): domain Eukaryota; kingdom Metazoa; phylum Arthropoda; class Insecta; order Diptera; family Tephritidae; genus Anastrepha; species Anastrepha fraterculus. The sequence continues at coordinate 7,161 of JAYXIM010016423.1, forward strand.
TAATGGTACCGCAATAAATTTGACAACGTTCACATTTCAGCTACAAAACACTTGCCATTAACCTCCATAAAAAGTGCACTCAAGGCAGTCGAATGTGAATTGGAATTCGGACGACAATGCAGCAAATGTTGGCTTTGCGTGTAGCTGCTGCATTGGATTCTAACAAAATGCACTCAAAAACCATGAAAATAATATGTGTGTGCATATACATGGATAAGTGAGTGCCAGTATTGCACTACCTAACACACACATACAAACCTTTACTAATGTCATAAAGAATATACAAATATTAGCCATTATTTGCTAACGCCCCCGTGGCGTATGAGTAATATTTTGATTTCATGCATGAGAAATTTGCCATGAATGCGTATGAAACAAATTGCTCTCCTTGAACAACTTTTTTATGGAAATTTCTTTGTATATGGTAAATTATGAGAATACTTTTTGATATGCAGCAATTAATAGTTACCCGTGCGCCATATGGCCATATACGTGGAAAGGAACTATAAATTCCTAAATAATTTAGTAGAAATTTATAAATTGAAATATTTAATTTAGAATTTAATTAAAAAGCCACGAAACGTACTTTGGTCAAATTTCAACATGCAAATGGAGCCAAAAATAAAAATTGATATGCACGCTTTCACCCACATCACTCAGCCGGTCAGGTCAAATGCATAGAAATTAAACTTTCATAGTGCCAACACTAAAGTGTATGCATACCGCACATCAGTAGCCAAGCGCAAATCGGTGCATATCCAATAGGCCGACCAAGCTAGCCGTCGGACCAGCAAACACAAATAGCTAGGCGTATACACGAACAAAAGAGAATAACCAACTATCGTGGCAATTTGTGTATGCTGCTAAGAGCAGGGATGACCTGTGGCAAGTGGCTAGTAGCAAACACCAGTGAGAGCAGCGGTAAATGAGTGATATTGAGGGAAAGGGCAGTGGCAGATGGTAGCTGATGGCTAGCAGCTAGTAGCTGGTAGCGTGCCATGTGTCGGTTGACATAGAGTAAAGGTGTTGCGGCGTTGCTTTCCAGTGCATGTGACTGGTGGGCGAATTCATTGTTGCATTTCCGTAGCAAATTGGCAACACTCGAGTGATTTCACAGAGTAGAGCACAAATTTTGTTGTGCTATTGCACTAATGCGCAGCTCTGAAATTTGCACTACAGTATTTATGTATTTATTATCTTTCCTACTTTCTTCATACCCCTAAAGCGCTCGATGTGGTGGCGCTTGTTTTGATTAAGAAAGTTAGGGAGGTGCTTATGAAAATCCCAAATAAAAATTTGGCTCATGTGAGCGAGCACCTTGGGTGCCTTATTTCGTGTCGCCAATGCCATCCAGTTTTGTCAAACCCTACTACTTGCCACATTTGCTCGTTACCCGCTTTGCTCCACCCCGTTTTTTCTCGCAACACTGCACACGTGCCCCGCTTGCTTGCGTCCATTACGAATTTCCAATTAAATTTGCCACTTCAACTTTCGGTTAAGAGTCAAATTTTCTTTGCCAGCAATTGCAAACGTTTTTTCGAGAATTTTTGAGTTTCCCAATTTCTCTATTTCCATTTCACGCTTCTGTGCACGCCATATTTAATTTTTTGTACTTAGTGAAACTGGTGTTATTCCAGCTGGTGAGGGACTTACTGGCACATAATTGCAATCAACCGAAAATGGTATCTTACGAATTTCGAATGGCAATAAAAGGTCGGTTTTCCTCGCATTTCCTGTACAATATTTTTCACTAGAAATCCTGGTTTTCCATTTTCAATTACAACTCTCAAAACCATTAGAACTCTTATTCGTATAAATCAAATATTGCTGCGTGAATAAATATCCTGAGTTCACTTCTGACAAAAAAATACGCAATTAAACGGTGGGCATACACCTCTGTTCACAATAATAGTATCACGCTTTCGCACGTCCATTTTATGAGGCCCGTTGTATGTACGAGGGCGGTCCAATAAGCGTCCGTTGGTGTCAGCATCGTGTGCTGTCATCTGTCAAACGACGGCAAATCTACGTTTTGAATTTGGCAGCTACTCGAGAAAGACTTGTTTCGTGATTTTCGCTAAGATGGAAAAAAGCAGGATTGTTCGGTAACTCGCTTTTGGTTTTTAAATGGGAAAAAATGCGAGGGTATAAAAGCAAAGCTGAATACGGTCTATGGGGACGCTTCGCCGTCTATCATAACAGTTAGATTTTAGTTCGACAAATTTAAACGTATGCGGACATCCGTTTTTGATGAGGAGCGACCAGCACGCCCGGCATTGGATCATCTGAAATCAAAAAATCAAAGAATTTTCATTTGGTAATCAATTGTCCGAGGTAACCCTGTCGAGTTTTTATTTAAAAAAATTTTTTTTTCAATGTTTTTTAACATTTGAAGTAGAAGTGCGATTTTTAGACTATAAATCGCATAATATTGTTTATTGTAAAAGAAATAAAAATTGAAAAAAAAACCTCCCAGGTAATTATGTAGAGAAAGTGTGTACAAAATTTCAGGAAGATCGGTCGAGTAGATTCAGAGAAAAAGTGTCCACCGACTTGAAAAACGTCGTTTTCCACAAAATCGATTTAAAGTTCGACCATAGCAGGTAGCCGAGTCGGAGCGGCCAACGGTTAGAATGCTCTAACTTTGTGAGTTTTGCACCGATTGACTTAAAATTTGGACACAACATTCTTGAGATTATGTACATTCATTTTCTCAAATAAACCAAAATCGATTTTTTTTACCCTAAAAACATCCGCGAAATATGTATCGAAAAAGCTGCGCTTTATACTTCGCAAGATTTACAAAATTAATTGAAATCCAGCCCAACTAAAATCAAGTGTCCACCCATCAATGTTCAATTGTTTTATTAAGAAAAAATTATACAAATACGCCATGCCCACGTTTTAGTCGGTCGTTTTTGAAATCCTACATTAGTTTAAAAATGTGTTCACAAAAGCTAACCATGGAAGATATGTAGCTGAAGCTACATATGTGGCTGATGGCTTGGTATATAAGATATTTGTCAAGCAGTATTTTTAGACACAGCCGATTATGCATTAATAGTTCAACATTACATAACAGAGAAAATATCCTTCCAGCTAGTTTTGATTACCAAAGATGCAGGCCTTTACCTCGCTTTGCTTCCAGAGCTGATTTGCAGAGAGTTTTCCAATAACGACGAGTTGAAAAGGAATAACGATTTTTTTAATCCTCAGATATGCATTTTTTTATGGAATACGCCATCGTTCAAACCTCCGCCGTGGCTTTGAATAATTCCGAGAAGTTCAATTTCCAATGACTGTGCATTTGCATTTTCATTTTTGAGTATTGACAGGGGCTCTATTGGCTTTGAGGTAACCAGTCGATTGCGGCGTATTGGTATACGTCTGTGACTTTAGAAAACCTCACAAGAAAAGCTTTCGTGGGGTCAAATCAGTTATAGCCAACAACAGCCTCTCAACATCAACCATTCGCTATCGGCTGAAAGGGGATATTGATTTTGAAGAAAGCTTGAACTGATAGTGAGCTCGGAAGAATAAAACTTTTGTTTATTCTTTCTTTCATACAGAACACATAAATGTATCACTCACAAAACAACTGGGCATAAAAATTGAGAAACAATAATGAAAAAAGCGAGGTTTCTTTTATTCTCAAAGGCTTCTTCTACAAGAATCCTCGATCCTTTTAATTTTTCGAACTTTCTAGAAAAAAATTTTAATTTTATATTAAATAAACGGGAACATTTTGTCGAAATACCTATTACTCATTAACCCCCACCGTCTTGGTAGAAAACCTATGAACCATAAATGGTTTCTGTGTAACACTCATTTAAACAGGGTGTTGACACCTGAGTGTACTACTGTAGGCAAAAAGTAAGGTGAATTTGGTTGCAAAATGAAAAATCGATATTTATTCTTGTAAATCAATTTCATCCCCTTCAAAATAATCCCCTCTCGATGAAATACACTTATGCCAACGATTTTTCCATTCCCCGAAACATGCCAAATAGTCCATTTCCGGTATAGCCATCAGCACCTTCTTCGATTCAGCTTTTATCTCCTCAATCGACTCGAAACGCGGTCCCCAAAGTGGTCTCTTGAGTTTTGCGAAGAGCTAGAAGTCACTCGGAGCCAAATCAGGCGAATACGGTGGTTGCGGAACGATATGCGTTGAATTTTTGGCGAAATGGTCATGAAGAACGAGTGCAGTGTGAGACGGTGCATTATCGTGATGCATAAACCAAGAGTTGTTGGCCCATAATTCTGGTCTTTTCAGACGAATTGCTTCACGTAAACGACGCATAACGCTCAAATAACATTCCTTATTAACAGTTTGGCTAGGTAGAAGGAATTCATAGTGCACCACACCACGAAAATCGAAAAAAACTGTCATCATGACCTATATTTTTGAACGACTTTGACGTGCTCTTTTCGGTCTGGCCTCGCCTTTAGCACGATATTCGCTTGATTGGTCGGTTGTTTCAGGGCCGTAAGCATAAATCCAAGTCTCATCTCCCGTAATGAAGCCTTTCAGCTTGTCCTGATAGTCTGAAAGCATTGTTTCACACACATAAACGCGTTGACTTTTTTCCAAAAAATTTAGAGTTTTCGGTACCAAACGAGATTTGACTTTTCGTAGGCCCAAATGGTCCCTCAAAATGGTTTTCACAGATCCTTCTGATATTCCGATCATATCAGTACGGTTTTAACAGTCAATCGACGATTTTTGAGCACTAACTCCTTCACTTTATTGACGTGTTGGTCATCTGTTGACGTCGATGGTCGTCCGGAGCGCTCCAAGTCATCAACACGTTCTCGACCCTCTTTGAAGTCTTTGTACCACTTATAAACATTTTTCTGCGACATGGTCGAATCACCAAATGCCTTCTGCAACATGCTAAACGTTTCCGCAGCCGAAATTTCATTCCGCAAACAAAATTTGATGGCATTTCTCTGCTCAATCAAATCAGACATTGTAAAAATCGAAAAATGCACTCTTGGTCGTTTGGTAAACACAAAAAAAACAAAAAAAAAAAAAAACACAAGCGTAAATATATTACTGATAATGACATTCACATGAATGTTGGCCCAGATGTTATTAACAGTGCTGCCAACTCATGAAAAAAATAACTAGAGCGAAATTTTAATCCCGCAAAGTTTGACAAATAAATTCACTTTACTTTTTGCCCACAGTAAAAAAGAATTTATTAAAGAAATAGTCATAAGTAATTCAACATACGCACGGAGTTAAAAACAAATGAAAAACATTTTTTTCTTGTAGCGTTGCCACCTGCATTATATTGAAAATATTAAAACTTTCACAACTTTTACTTGAATACTAAGGCAAAGGTATCAAATTAAGGTGCTTAAACAAGCTTTAACTACAAAAAAAATATTTGTAACAAGTGTTGCCACATAATTTTTATTGCCAAAATATCAACTTATGACACATTCTATTTGCATAATAAAATATGGATATCAGTTGAAAGGTATTTAAACAAGTTTTAATAAAAAAAATATTTCTAGCAAACCTATATGTACATATATACATAAAACTGTTTTGCCTGCTTTACCTAGTTACTTACTTCCTTTTTAATTAAAATTATTTTTTTATAATTTTTATTTATATTTTTTTTAATTTTTTTATCATAGTTAATTTTTTAGTAAAGACCATAATAATCCTCGTTTCAAACTTGTACAAGATTAATACAAATTTGAAAAATTTGCAGCAAAGTTTGAAACCGTTTAAAATAATATTTTGTGGACTATGAAACTGCGTACCCAAATTTGGTACTAAATTCTGATTAATAAAATGCAAGTTTGAGGAGGTACAAAATTTTGATGGACTTCTGATAACACCGGCACACAAAAAAAAAGTGGGGACTACTTTTGACTAGACCCATATATCCCTATGTATTTTGACGCGCTGAATCCGAATTCGGTGTCCGTTTTGCCCGTACACCCCCAAAATTTTAAGTAAATAGCGAAAAACCGTGAAACCCCATGAAAAATCGCTGAAAATCGCATTTATAGACGTTTGTCAATTTTAAAAACTTTTCTTATGAGTGTATTATACCTGATTTCAGTGTATTTTGACGCACTGAATCCGAATCCGGGGTTTGTTTTGCCCGTACACCCCCAAAATTTTGATTAAATAGGCTAAAACCGTGAAAACCGTGAAAAACCGTGAGAAATCGCTGAAAATCGCCTTTTTATACGTTGGTAAATGTTAAAAAGTTTTCTTACGAGTGTATTATACCTGATTCCAGTGTGTTTTGACGCACTGAATCCGAATCCGGTGTTTGTTTTGCCCGTACACCCCCAAAATTTTGATTAAATAGGCTAGTTCATGGATAGTTTTACTACTGAAGAAACCTTGGCAGATGAATCTATTCTTTTGCTTGTACTTGCGACCAGGGCACATCCACGAGGTGACGGTGGGCAACAGAGCCCTGGGTTAACGGCTATCGTGCCGTCATGGCAAGTACAAGCAAGTGCTTTACGATGCAGGGGAGGGATACCCCAGTATCGGCGACAGGTCAGGGTGAGAAAGCGGACCCGCAGTCGTCGTCATCCAGCGACCGCAGCTCTACATTAGTGGGTAACTTGGCTTCTCTAGAGTATAATGCTACAAGAAATCAGATACATACTTGTAACAAAGATCGAGATTCATTCTGTTACATCTGTGGCGAATTTGAACTTGCAAAATATCGCAAACCTTTAACTGAAAGGTTGAAATCTGTTTACAGCAAATGCTTTGGTATAAATATTACGAAACAAGGCGAAGGGTGTATGCCTAACAAAGTTTGTGGTCGTTGCAACACAATGCTATGGAAGTGGGAAAAATCCAAATTTTCGAAACCCATGATGTGGTCTACACCAGCGTCTCGAGAAGATTGCTATTTTTGCATGACGAAGACCAGTGGTTTTACGGCTGCCACCAAAGCTTCAATTTCATATGCCAACGTTTCTTCAGTAGTAAAACCAGAAAGAATGATACACTCAGACAAAACAGAGGCTTCTGGATCCATATATGTCGACCCCAGATTGCTCTGTTGCCCACCGTCACCTCGTGGAGGTGCCCTGGTCGCAAGTACAAGCAAAAGAATAGATTCATATGCCAAGGTTTCTTCAGTAGTAAAACTATCCATGAATTAGCCTATTTAATCAAAATTTTGGGGGTGTACGGGCAAAACAAACACCGGATTCGGATTCAGTGCGTCAAAACACACTGGAATCAGGTATAATACACTCGTAAGAAAACTTTTTAACATTTACCAACGTATAAAGAGGCGATTTTCAGCGATTTCTCACGGTTTTTCACGGTTTTTCGCTATTTACTTAAAATTTTGGGGGTGTACGGGCAAAACGGACACCGAATTCGAATTCAGCGCGTCAAAATACATAGGGATATATGGGTCTAGTCAAAAGTACTCCCCACTTTTTTTTTTGTGTGCCGGTGTAATTATTCTCCCGAATGTGTTGTGCATTTTCTCCGAAGAACAAAATTTGATGCTTTCGTTATATGGAGAAAACGAGAAACACCGTCATTCTGATTGAAAATTTTTAAATTTAGATGAAAATGTGTCAAATGAATGTTGTATAAAAAATATTAGAAATTTTCATAGTGATGGCAGGCCTAGAGCGGACATTCCGTCAACATGAACTGGCCCACAATACAGAACTCCCGGCCTCAGAAGCGTAATTACAGAAGATGCCTTCGTTGCTAGAGCTGCAATTTTAAAACTTGTTTAAATAACTTGTTAAGTTGCTATAAGTTAAGCAAAAATAAAAAAATATAAAAAAAATTTTCAAAATTACTAATTCATTCTAAAATATTAATATTGGTGACTATTTTATTTAAGGTGTTTCACTTTATAGCTCAGCAAAGCCACGGATATCAGCTAGTATTGTAAAACAAAGTAGTTAAGAATATTTTTATTTTTGCTACACATTTTTGTTTCTATTATTTAAAGGAATTTAATAAAAAAACACCATAATTATTCATGCTTTATAATATTCATAGTAATCCCACTTTAGGGGTAGTCAGAGGCCCGAAAATTTGATGGTTTGCAATAATTTTTTTTTGCTAGTCAATTTAATAAAAATAAAAACATAGCATTAATACATCATGTTTCGACTTGACTTCAGCAAAAATTATAAAAAATAATATTAATTGTAAAAGTTATCGCTCTTTGTGTGGAGCCCGTTTCTCCAGAAGTCCATTGCGGTGATCGTCACAAGTCCTTGGAGATGCATCTAAAATCATTCGGACAAGAGAAATTAGTTTTATTAACAAATAATCTTGTGACTGATCGAAAATTTTTTTGTTTTTTTTTTCAAAATAAAAATATGGCGGCCTCAGGAAATATTTTGCAGATTTTCGAAGAAAATTAATTGTTTAAAAGATTCGAAATTTTAGGAAAAAAAATTCTTCGATCAAGCACAAGTTTTTTATGTTTTCCAAAAGCAGTATAAATTTTATTCAAATCTACCAAGCGGTTTTTAAGTTACAGTGACCACCAGTTCAAAAAACATATATTAGGCCGGGTCGATTTGTGGGGAGGCAAACAAATCGCCCATTGCTCTGTGAAAATCATATTCTAGGGATCAAAATAAAAAACTTTGTCGAAGGAACCATACCTCTAAAACGAATTCTGATGTCCCCCAATTTGGGTCGAACTTTTTAGTTTCTTTTCTCATGTAAAGGCCAAAAATGGTGATATTTTGAAATGATTGTATGGGGAACCCCCCAGGGGAGCTCCAGGGGGTGTGCCACTGGCATGGGTGGATCGGCTGTTCAAAGTTAGTGGGGGTCGGTCATACATTTGGACTCGATTGGAGTACTCTAAATGGGTCAAAGTGGGATTTTTCGTTCGACCCAAATTGGGGGACATCAGAATTCGTTTTAGAGGTATGGTTCCTTCGGCAGAGTTTCTTATTTTGATCCCTATAATACGATTTTTCTCTCTGTGTGAATTGCGAATGGTAGTCGCGCACTAACCCATTCGGCTACAGCGACCGCATAGTTTTGAGAAAAACGCATTTAAAGTTTTGTTATTGAGCTCCGAAGCGCCCGAGTGCTCTTTGTTAATTGTTGAATAACTCGAAAAGTATTCGTTGAATTCATTTCAAATTTTCACACAAAATTTTTCAGATAACATACTTTAAGAAAATGAAAAGCAAAATATTATACAATTTTTTGAAAATTCTGACTACCCTAACCCCTTATTAAAAAACACTATAATTATTCATGCTTTATAATATTCATAGTAATCATACTTTTTTTTAATAAAAATATTTACCAAATAAAGAATTTGATATATATATGTATATATATTCATTAATATTAAAATTAAATAACAATAAACATTTTCTGAAAAATTATTTCAATAAAATGATTAGAATTTTTTGCCAAAAACTTTTAAAATTCAATAAATTTAAGTATAACTTCTGCCTATTGTCGCTGGTTGATTGCTTTGTGAAATATTCTGCGTTGTTTGCAAATCCTTCATTCAAAAAATAAGCAATATTTAATGCACATTCGTATTTTACGTATTAAATAATTTTCATTTCGACTCACTTCCATTATTCTACTTTCCAACATATTCTTTTCCGACTTTTTGAACTCCTCTTACATACACACACACATATTTCATCGAAACGATTTTATCAAATTTTTTCCTTAAACTTCCTGTTCTCCAAGGACCAATGTGCCGCAGCGCTGAAGCTTATGTACTTTACAAAGCGCGACACTTTTTTACGCTAAGGACTATCAGTTGCCATTTGTTGATCTGTCTGTTTGGCGTACGCCATGAGAATTTGCTTTTCGCTTTTTATTGTTAAAGGTTTTGCGCTTTTTTTGTATTCTCAATACAAAGTTTAAACCAATCGCTCACATTCGTTTCACTTTTCCCCTCTTTCAATTTCTCCCCTCTCTCTCTCTCTCTCTCTCTCGCTGTTTATCTTCTTGCTGCCATTGCTCGTCTCCCTGCGGTATTGAAGATGTGATAAGTATTGGCTGTGCTGCTTGAAAAACTTGTATTCGCCGGCTAACTGGGCTGACAGCGAATACATGAAGGACATTTGTTATTTGTCATTGTTGCGCATTTAATGCATCCTCAACTGTATCCTTCCCGCTCAACAACAGCAGTAATAGCAGCAACTTCAGCAGACAAATAAATGCTCGGGAGAAAAAGGGTTTAAATACACGGGAAAATTGATGGCAATGCGACAAAGTTCGTGGTGAACGCAAAGGATGCTCGAATTTTATTTTATACGAAATTTTTCATGTGTCAAGCCTTTTTTTCTTTAAACTAAGTATTTCGTGCTTTTTTATTTTTTAGAAATGTTGATATTACGCTCCAAATTTATTTGCTAGTACTTCATTTTCTTTCTGCATTGGTTTTGAGTAAGTTTTTATTCAACTATTTTTCTTTAACTGTTTTGAGTTCTACAATTCCTTGAAAACTTTAATGTCTTAAATCTCTTAATTTCAAACGCATTTTTTCATCCAAACGCTCTACATATATTTGCCAAGCTTGGGCTATATTAAATTTAACATCAATCATTTCAAAGTAGATCCCATTGGTTTTAGTGAAAAAGATAAACATTTATTCCCTTAAAGTTTTTCCGGCATGAATTTCACTAAGGTGCGCAAAGGAAGTAGCAGAAATTGGTATATCTAACACGGGTAAAGCTAATAAGCATAAACGATTATTTTGTACTCATATTGAAAACTGAATAGAGCTAAGGTTAGAGCCACATATTTCTTTTATTTCCCCCTTTTTTTACGAAATTCTGGTTTGTATTTGATTATATTTCTCTAAGATCTCTCCATCAAACAGTTGGTCTCTCCAGTGAAACGAGTTAAGATTTCTACCCGTTAATTTACCCACGTTGAGTATAAGTGAGGAGAAATGAAACATAACCAGAAGATAAGTCCTTTTCTTTTCGCCAAGCGTTAGAAAGTGGCGAATAGATGAAGCAACGCGTATAAGTAAGCCTACCTTGGCAGCGCTGGAATACAGCTGCCTAAGATTAAATTTATGCAAATTTTTCGTTAAGTAAGTCGAGCAGAGAGATAGCGAGCAGAGACGTGGCGAATAGAAGAGGCCAATAGTATATGTCAGCATTCATGTCGTATGACCAGCTGGCAGAAAGTTTCAATTTTATCTGGCAACATATATAGGGTGATTTTTAGTTGCATGAGACTATCGCTATCAACAACGCTGAGAAGAGAAAACTGTGTTGACATTTCTGTTCAGTGAGATTTGGCAAGTCATCATGAATCATATAACGCCAGAACAACGCCTGCAAATTGTGGAAAGTTATTTTGAAAAAAAAAAATACATGAATGAATCTGAACAATTAATCTGAGCAACATAAATTTTAACAATTCTCCCGATACGTGGCGATCAAGCGCAAAGGCTTTGATGACGTCTGATTTGATGTCACATTTTCTCGTGCAGTTCGATAGAAAAATGCAACTTCAAGAGCGGAGCGATCTAAAATTGAAAAATGTTAAAGTTATTTTTCACCCAGCAAACACAACAGCATTTTGTCAGCCCCTTGACCAAGGCGTTATAAAAAACTTTAAGTTGATGTCTACATTTTGTTTCTGATGGCAGAGACAACTTCTGCTATTTAGTTGTCAAAATCAATCAATCAATTAGAAACTATTTATTTCATACTCAAAGCGTGGGAGCAAGTGAGTTCATAGACAATGCGAAATTGTTTCATTAAATCTGGGTTCGGGAAAACAGATATGCCCAATAACGATAGCGGTTGGGCCGCAGAAGATGAGCTTCCGCTATCAGCAGTTGCTCAGTTCTCCCACGTTATTTAACGAGTTCAGAGCGAAGTCCAAATTGGCATGGAAGACTATTTTAATTTAGTTAGTGAAATATTCATTAATGATGAAGATTTGGAAAATATCAATGCCTAAGTGTTAACTGTTTCCAAAGAATCGTTGGCCATCTCGCCTGAAGATGAAATAGAAAATGAGATTGACGACAAGTTAACTTCCTATAAAGAGGCTTATTTACCTATAAGAAAATTAAAAGCATTTTCTCTAAACCACAACGACTTTAAAGGCGTTGAACTGCTTACTGATCTTCATATGCATCTGCAAGATATTGAAATTAAAAGAAAAACTCGCAAAGTTAAATTTTTAATCGATTTGAATATCTGGTATAATAATTTTTTTTTTTAATTTTTGAAAAATTGCTGATGAAAGTCCTTCCTTTGCCTTGTATATATGTATGTATCAATATTCTTGTTTTGGACAAAAGCTGCTTAGGCATACATCTATTACACATTTTTATGAACTATTTTTATATTTTTCTCATAAGCTGACAAATTTGTCAGTCCCTTAGTTGTCCGCTTAAGAGAGAGTACACTGTAAAAAAAGAATCTACAAGACCTGGTCAATAAAAAAAAACGAAAACTGTTTATTCCCATAATATTTAAGTAGAGTATCCCAATACACAATATACAAGCTCTCCACAAATACCTGGTTAGTTTTAAATATTCTTACTAATAACAAAAAAAAACTTATTCTAACAGGTATATGAGAGTTTGCATTGTTGTGGTGGAGAATATTTCGTTTTCTTCGTTTTTTATTTTTTTATTTTACAAACACTTCTGACAGAAAAACGGCACGATACCATTCAGAAATTATCACTGTTCGTTGCTCTAATCACAGGGTGGCGACATATCTAATTATTCAGAAAAAAAGGGAACATTTGCTAAGCTTTTTGGGCGTACAATTTTTTTTGCATTGCATTCTTATTGCTATAACCATATACCCATCGAATGGTTTTGGATTCATATCTATGTTCAAATACATGATTCGTTACTTGTTCACGCTCAGCATCGATTTTGCCTGGCACAACAACCGATTTTGAAAGGCTTTCACGAAATTCGTCCTGTAGCTGAAAAGGCCACCGAAATACAATGACTCGAGTTGAATGTCAAACCGATTTGCAGTAGTTTCGCATAATGTTTTGAGTTTTTCTACTTTTCATGTTGAAAAAAATCATTTCAGAGGAAAAATGCAAACTAATATTCGGCAAAAAATTTTGAGAAATAAAATGTCCTTATTTTCCAATTTTTTAGCTAAAGCTCCAGATCAATTAAATTTAAATGAGGAACCTTTGTAATATTACAAATGTTTTCCGTTCGGGATAATCGAAGTTGGAGGTATTTAGTAGTTCAATTAGTTCTCCCGCATTCAAAGTTTGCTCTTCAAATAGTTCCCGAGCGTCATCAATGTTCATATCTAAAAATCCGTCCACTTCTAAATTAGAAGCAACCGATATTATTCTGCTAAATTCTGCTTCCTCAAATGGGACACAGCTTCCTCTCTGGACAATTTGCGGTAACAAAGGTTGCCAACACGCATGAAGTGTAGACTGTTTTAATTCCTTGCAAGCCACAGCTATAGTTGTGACGCAATCTAAAATAGAAAACTCTTCCAAGCTTGAGTAAGCGTTACATTTTTATCGTTTTCCAGTCTTTCGAAATTTTTTTAGAATGCTAGTCGTATGTAGTATGCCTTGGTTGTTGCAATGATTCCTTGATCTAATGGTTGGATCAATGACGTACAATTTTGAGGAAAAAACACAATTTTTACGTTAGGATGATTCAACTCTCTACTCTGGCTACCTGCATTATCAATGAGCAATAAAACTATAAAACTCAATTTTTTTTTCTTCAAAAACTTTTCTACTTCTAGAATAAAACAATTTTTAAACCAGTCTTCAAACAAATTTTGCGTCATCCAGTCTTTTTTATTTGCTCGCCAGGGGACTGGTAGATGAGACTTATCAACGTTTTTCAATGCTCTGGGATTCAAGGAACGATTTATTATCATTGGTTTTACTAAAAAATTTCCTGATAGGTTACTACACATGTGAAGGGTAACACGATCTTTACAAGTTTTATAACCTGGTGATTGCTTCTCATCTTTTGAAATAAAAGTTCGAGACGGCAGTTTCTTCCAATATAAAGTTCGGCATTGAAAATTTGATCTGCTGAATACTCTCCCTCTTCAATAATTCGTGGTATTTCCAATATAAATTTTTGAGCAGCTTCTACATCTGCTGAAGCTTGTTCTCCTTGCAATTTTACATTGCGCAAAGAAATTTTTTTTTTTTAATTTTCAAACCACCCTTTACTTGCTAAAAATGATAGGTTTGGTTCTTCTTTAGAATAAAGTTCATCTTTCCTTAAATGTTTTTAAACTCTGAGGGCTTTTTGTTTAATAATATTTGTACTCAAAGGTATTTTTTTAACTAAACAATCTTCTATCCATATTATAAGAGCATGCTCCATTTTTACGACATTTATATCTCTTTTGCGGGACACACGTTTTGCACCTTGCGAGCAACCAAAGGCAACATTTTTTCTAATTTCGCTTTCATTTTTGAATATTGTTCGAATAGTAAGCTTCGTTTAAATTTAATGATTTTGCAATCGAAGTATGCTTTTCTCCGCTTTTTATACGATCTAAAATTATAATATAATTTTTTCTGCGAGTGAAATAAATTTTCATTTAAATTTTTGCTTCTTGATCTTGTCAGACATTATCTAAATTTAGGGTCCAAAAAAAAAAAAGATTAACAATAAACGTTACAATTACAACTTTTTACATACCTCAGATTAAAATTATTATGCACTTATGAACTTGCTTTTTACTATGTACTTTTTATCACTTTTTACTTTACTTTCTAAAATGTTAAAAACAAAGCAAGCTAGAACTTTATCAACTTCATTTACAAAGGACAAAACGCATATGTACTTTCCTTTCTCAAAACGAAATGAGATATTTTTTTATAGCAATGAATTTGGGGTATTCCCCTTATTGAATGGAAAAAAAGTTAAAATTTAAAGTGCATATTTTTCAAAATCGTGTTATATTACAAATACCGTGTTATACGAGGGACGCCTGTACATAGAGCTTCTGCTAGAGCTTCAATGTCAAGAGATCCAAGCATTTGGGACATTGCATCAATTCTTTTAAAAATTGGTTTGTAGGCTAGAGATTTACTGAAATTTATTGAATACTAGCTTATATCCGTGGGTTTCACCCCACATTTCTATCAAAAAGTATGCAATGTAAATAAAACAACTTTAACTTTTTTAAGTCAGTTTAGGTATTATTTAAAACGATCGGATATACGACATTTTTTGTTATATTATTTTCAGTATAAATAAAAAGGTTTTTCGGTGCGCCAACTCTGGAGCAGGCTACATATAATTGGCCATGAGTGAGTAAAACATGAGTTGGTTAGATTGACTCCTGCTACAGCTAATGATTGTCCCTGAGCTTTATTTATGGGCATTGCGAAAGCCAGTCTAATAGGAAATTGGAAGCGTTTAAAATTGAAAGGCATATCCGTCGGTATCATTGGAATTCTTGGTATGAAAACTTTGTGGTTTTCAAAATTTCCTGATAAAACCATAGCTTCTATAACATTCGGTAAAAGTTTCGTGATGATTAGCCTTGTGCCATTGCATAAACGTGGAGGATCCAAATTACGCAGCATAATTATCATGGCCCCCTTTTTAAGCATCAGTCGATGAGGAGGAATTCCTGATGGGTCCAAGGATTTAAGAAACTCAACGGGATAATGAACAGCCTGGGATTCTTCGACGACTGTGTCAATGGAATGATAAGTTGTGACAGTTCCTGGTAGTATTTCTTGAATTTTGGAATTAATGACATTTACATCGTCATTCTTAGGTGCCAAAATTGCCCTTTCTCGAAGCCATATATAGTTTGTGTGATTGGCTGAAATATTTGGAAATACCCTTTCTATCAAAGCATCGACTGATAACATAAGTTGACAAAAACCTGGAGGAAAAGAAATTAAATTTGGTGGTTAAGAAACTGGTATTTTTCCATTGCCTATTGTAAGTAGTTGTTCAGAAAAAACTTCTGCTGAAGCATCTCCTCCCAAATGTGCTCTCATATTTGTAGAAAGAGGCAATTTTTGCACGTAGTCCCATAGGTATGACGATTTTAAGCAGGCATTCACTTCATCTGCGGCGGTAAGCTTTCCCAATATAAATTCGTTTCTATATCAAATGGTCTAACCCCCATTTTTCTCTAAGCTCATATTTTTTCTAGGAGTACTAAATACTAACTTCATTAAACTTTTTACCAATTTTTGGTATTCTACCATAAATGCGTCCAGTAATATGCTGTATGAAAAATCCCATTTGTACAGGAGGTGTCACGCCCATTTCTAACTATCACCAGTTTTCATGCAGGTGTTAGGTATTAACCTTATATAATCTCTTACTGAATTTCAGTTGTCTAGCCCAAATACTTCCGGAGATATGGACAATGAAAAATTGCATTTATATGGGACGTGCCAAGCCCCCTTTTTCGTTTTTCTCAGTTTTCTTGGAGGTGTTAGTAATTAACCTCATATAACCCCTTCCCAAATTTCATTGGTCTAGCCTAAATACTTCCAGAGATATGGACTATAAAAAATTCCAGTTGTATGGGAGGTGCCATGCCCCCTTTTTCGTTATACGCAGTTTTTCTGGATGTAGTAAGGATTAATGTCATATAACCCCTTACCAAATTTCAGTAGTCTAACGTAAATACTTCCAGAAATACGGACTGTTAAAAAATCCATTTGCATGGGAGGTGCCACGCCCCCTCTTTAGTTATACGCAGTTTTTGTGGATGTGGTAAGGATTAATGTCATATAACCCCTTACCAAATTTCAGTAGTCTAACGTAAATACGTCCAGAAATACGGACTGGTAAAAATTCCATTTGTATTGGGAGGTGCCACTCCCCCTTTTTAGTTATACGCAGTTTTTGTGGATGTGGTAAGGATTAATGTCATATAACCTCTTACCAAATTTCAGTAGTCTAACGTAAATACTTCCAGAAATACGGACTGTTAAAAATTCCAGTTGTATGGGAGGTGCCACACCCCCTTTTTCGTTATACGCAGTTTTTGTGGATGTGGTAAGGATTAATGTCATATAACCCTTTACCAAATTTCAGTAGTCTAACGTAAATACTTCCAGAAATACGGACTGGTAAAAATTCCATTTGTATGGGAGGTGCCACTCCCCCTTTTTAGTTATACGCAGTTTTTGTGGGTGTGGTAAGGATTAATGTCATATAACCCCTTACCAAATTTCAGTGGTCTAACGTAAATACTTTCAGAAATACGGACTGTTAAAAACTCCATTTGTATGCGAGGGGCCAGGCCCCATATATATCAAAATATTTTTTAGCCTATGACCATCCCGGTAAGGTATCCAGTTCGTGTTTCAAATTTGGTTACCATAGGTTTAAGCGTTTAGGACGCAAGTCGATCTATAGATACATACATAATATGAATTTTATATATATAGATTGAAAATTTTGGTATATAACCTACAGTTCTTTTAAACATTTTTAATTTTTAAGAAAAAATTTGCTTAAAAAAAAAAAATTTGTAGGGCGAAAATTATATCTATTTGTTAAAATGTTTTGCTCATTTTAAACATTTTTATAAACTTTTCTTTTATTTAAAAAAAATATATTTATTTTCGGTCCTTTTAAGCATTTTTACAAACTTGTCTTTTGATTTTTTAAGAAAAAAATGTCTTTTAAAAAAAAATGTTTGTAGGAAAAAAAGATATATATTAGTTAAAATTTTTTTTCGGTTGTTCTAAACATTTTTATAAACTTTTCTTTTGATTAACAAAAAAAAAATTAATTTGGAAAAAAATTGTATAGGATAAAAATTAAATGTATTTCATGAAACCTTTTTGCGGTTCTTTTAAACATTTTTATAAATGTTTTCTTTCATTTTTTAAGAATAAATTTAATTTTTAAACAAAATTTTTGTAGGAAAAAAAGATATATATTAGTTAAATTTTTTTTTCGGTTGTTCTAAACATTTTTACAAACTATTCTTTTGATTTTTTAAGAAAAAAATTAATTTAAAAAAACATTTTATAGGATAAAAATTAAATGTATTTGAAACCTTTTTTCGGTTCTTTTAAACATTTTTATAAATGTTTTCTTTCATTTTTTAAGAATAAATTTACTTTTTGAAAAATGTTTGGGGGAAAAAAGTTATATCTATTAGTTAAAAAATTGTTTCGGTTCTTTCAAACATTTTTATAATCTTTTCCTCCCATTTTTAAGAAAATAGTTACTTTTTAAACTATTGTAAATTTTTTTTTTTGTATGAAAAATTTTTTTTTAATTATGGAAAAACAGCTCCCCTCAAACCTTTTTCTTATTTTTGCATAGATTTTTTTTAGCCGAAAATAGGTAAAAATAAATAAAGATTTAAAAAATGTTAATCAATTGCACCTAACCTTTTGATTGCCGTAAGATTTAGAATAGATCACTCCGTTATTGGCGATAAGCTCTCAGTAACCAGACCTAGTGCCTAATTTACTAAACGTCTACCTATTTTTTTTGTTGCACAACCATATTTGCAGCCAATTTCGCAAAAGTTTTATTTAATCCTAATGTGAATTTTCTGTTTAGGGTTTTTTTATTTCTGTACACTTTCGTCTGACACTTTCTGAGAACTGCTGAGCAGTGATAAAAGCGATGACAAAAATAACGATGACAAAAATGGAATTTGATGCTTGGCAAAGCCATTACTGAGCCAACTTGCTTGTACAAAGATAAAACTGCATATTTATATACTATATATGTATGTGTGTGTGCACGTAAAGCTAACATCTTTTCAAAGAGAATCGCTGATATGCCTTTTGATGGCGACGTATTTGGCCGTCACTTCCTTTTGATGAATGACTTTGCGCTGCAAAACAAAGTGAGTATGTAATCGTAAATATGTAGCCATGCAGTTTTTTTTGCCGAACACAAACACGTTTGCATATAAAGTGCAAAACCATATGAATGTACTTACTTTTATGCATATAAAGAAGGATTACAAATCCATTTATGTGCCAATAAGTAGGTTTCCGTCTCGCAAAGGAATACATTTTTATGGCTACAATTTTGCTTGACTTTTGCGGTTAAATGGAACAGCATAAATGTTTATCATGTAGTATGCCCCAGTGTATATCGAGATGCTATGCATTGCGTTGGTATGACTCAAAAAACATGAAGTGTTTTTGTGCCGATTTTTATAGCTTTTTAAAGCATTTAAATGCATCTCCACTTTTTACATGCAAAGTTCATAATAACAAAGCGAAAAAAATCAGTTTTTAACCAACCAATTCGATTTCAATTCCAGCGGTCACTTTTCATTAGCTATGGTTGGCCTTTGTTTGAATACGTTGTATTTAGTTGACAGCTGGCAGCGCAAGCGCTTGTTAATCTTTTTTTGTCATAGCAAAATTGGCAATTTGCTGTGGTTAAGCAAAAAAAGTTCAGAACAAAGGCGAGTGCAAAAATGCAGGAAGAACAAAAGGGAAATTATAAATTTTGCTTGCATTCAAGTACGAGTGGAATTCCCTAAACTGTCTGCAAAGTTTTCAGTTCTATTGTTCTTATTTTGCCAAACAAAGAAAAACGTATTCGATAAGTGAAAGAGTTGAAAAATTAAAAAATGCTTTAAAATTCAAAATAAATTAGCACTTTATGCTCCTACATCTAGAAAATGTGATATCTGCATTATTTGTTTATTGAGGATACTTAGATTATGGAGCTGCGCATGCCACAGAAAATGTGAAGATCCCGATCGCCCAACCGCTGACAACGGGGCTGTCGTTCCGCTACCCGACTATGACGAGGTCAGAATAACAACAAAGCCGCGGGAGGCAACGGGCTGTCGGCTGAGCTACTCAAACATGGCGGCTAGGATCTGATAAAGTACATGCATCAGCTGCTATGCAAAATATGTTCGGCTGAAAGGATGCCTGCCAATTAGGATATAAGTGTGCCCTGCCAAAACTATAAGAAGGGTGATCCTGCAATCTATGTCAATTATGGCGGAATTAGTTTCCTAAATATCGCCTACAAGGTTCTAGCGAGCGTATTGCGTCAAAGGCTGAAGCTCTCCATCAACCAATAGATTGGATCTTATCAGTATGGCCTTAGACCGGCACATACCAACTTTTAGTCGACTTCAAGCTGTTGCCGCCGTAGCCGAATGGGTTGGTGCGTGATCACCATTCGGAATTCAGAGAGAACGTAGGTTCGAATCTCAATGAAGGACCAAAATGAGGAAAACATTTTTTTTCTAATAGCGGTCACCCCTCGGCAGGCAATGGCAAACCTCCTAGTGAATTTCTGCCATGAAAAATGTCCTTATAAGAAAATATCTGCCGTTCGAAGTCGGCTTGAAACTGTAGGTCCCTCCATTTGTGGAACAAGATCAAGACGCACACCACAAGAAGGAACTTTTCCAAACGCCCAAAAAGGGTGGACGCGCCAATTATATTATATATATAAAGCTGCATGCGACAGCACGAAACGGAGTTGCCTCCTGCAATTGGTATCCCCGTAAAACTAATATGGCTATGCAAGATGACGTTGTTCAATACGAGCAGCTCTGGCAGTTTGCCCCTCTGACAGGGGGACTCGCTATCGTGTGACTTCTTTCTTCTGTGTTGTTGTTTTTGCACCGTCCCATGAGATGTCGGCATTTGCTAGTTCGCGCAGAATTAAACTTCTCCAAGTGTTTTTTGGCCGACCGCGACCTCGGTCCCTTGCGGGCTCCAATCCAGTGCCATTCTCGTAATGCTACCTAGTGGTTTTCTCACTGAGTGATCTATCCATCGCCACTTTCTGCGCTTGATTTGCTCAATGATGTCCACAGTGCGTCGTTACTGATGGTGTTTGGCCAGAATATTCTGCAGATACTCATCATCTCTGCTGATGAAGGATTGTAGCCTCTGTGTGATGCTGTTAGATACCAGCCTTGTTTCGCTTCCGGAACTTCACGCATGAACCGAATATTCGACGTTTAGTGCGCCTGGGGGATTGCGAACTCCCCCATACTGTATGCATTCGCCCGACTGCCGACCTGGCCTTGTTTAGCCTGCAGTTGATATCTTCATTTGCTCCGCCAGCTGTCGTGATGATGCAACCGAGATAACAGAAGCTTTCGACAAATTCCACCGGGCATCCATCTACCATCCGTCTTGGCGATGTTGACCTCCAATCCGACAGTGCGTGCCAGCGCGACTAGTTTGTCCGCTTTGCTTGTATGTCAGAAAGTTTGAGAAAGAGGAGACGATGGCGCAGAGAAGGGGTGACAGGTGACAACCTTGCCTTTGGCCTGCGTTAGTAGTGAATGGATCGCTGAAACCGCCTTCGTGAAGCACTGCCAGCTCGGAGTTCTCGTAGAGGGCTCTGATGAGGCGGATTATCTTGGCGGGAGCTCCTTTCTACTTTTTTTACTTTACTTGAAAACATGTTAGGCACTGTTGACACCGTCTCGAACAAAACGCTCCTCTGGAAACACAAAAATCAAAGCTTCCACTCAGTATTCTTATTACGCCTGAAATCATACCTGTCAAATGGAATCTCATTTATTGAATTTGGGAGTTTTGGGAGTTGGTCGTTGTTTTAAGTATTCGAAATTATTACTTTATGCAGACGATTTGAAGCCCTTACGCAGAATCTCCCGTCTATCAGATACATACATTGTTATTAGAGAAAGACATGAATGCTCTGAATGATGGAGCTCTGCAAAATAAGCTATGTCTAATCATAGTAAATATTATCGCAAGGCATTTTCCAAGTCCACGAATCCCCTTTATTCAGCTTATTATGTTTCAAATGTAACTCTTGTCTCAGTCAATGAAACTATCGAAGAGTTTGGTGTTATGCGTAATGTGTTTTGACTCGTCTTTTACGTTCGTTATCAATATTAACTTTATTATTTCGAAGACATATGCCAACTTAACTTTTTTGCGATGTGATTTTAAAGCCCCATACACCAGAAAAATCTTATTTAATGCTTTAGTCCGTTCGAAGTTCGATTACGGCTTCGTCTACAAACTATATTTTATCTCTTCTCAGGAAAGAATGTAAACTTGTAACGGCGATATTGACGGGACACTGTCTCACTCCATAGTACGAGGCCAAACTGAAGCTAGTGCAGAACGATATATAAACAATATGTAACGAAGTCAACGCGAGAGGAACTCTACCACCGCCCTGCACTTAGGAAAACATGCATAAACTGCTTAGGTTCTGCATCATTTTAGAAAAGTAGAAAATGTGGCAGATCAAGAAATTAGCAGTCTACTTAAATTATCTAAACTGTGACAAAATATAAAGTTCATAAATTCCCATACTTGCCATTACAACGTTCACAACCCTCCTACCCTCGAGGGAAGAGTGGAAACGGGTGATGGTAAGACAAGGTGAGTACATCCAAGTATACACAGATGGGTCAAAGCTCGAGAGCAGGATGGGCGGAGGTGTATATTCCGAGCATCTAGGGATCTCCTTCAGTTTTCGGCTTCCCGACTACTATAGTGTCTTTCAGGCTGAACTGAAATGCCACGCATCTCTTAACGAATTAGCTGAGTCATTTCTCCTAATGATGGCATGGGTTCCTAGCCATTGCGACATTGAAGGGAACTGCAGAGCCGATGAACTAGCCAAAAATTGGTGCCAAATTGACTGATGAGCACATAGCCAGTGATATTGGTAAACCCTTGCAAACATGTAAACTACTTATCCTTAAAGAAATTGTAAGAGTAGCGAATGAAAGATGGCGTAATGAACCCGCTTGCAAAATCGCCCGACAGCTGTGGTCGACTTTCAATGCCAAACGCACGGAACTTCTACTAAGAAGAGATAAGCACAGTGTTAACACACTGATTTCAATTATAACGGGGCACTGCCTACTCGATAGGCACGACCAGAGAATGGGTGTTCAAACACATGACTTCTGCAAAAGTTGTCTAGATGAGGAAGAGCACTTTCTGTGTCACTGTCGTGCTCTATCCAGACATAGACTGGCCCTTTTGGGTAGACAATCTTTTAATGAATTGGAAGATCCCGGCGCACTTTCTGTGTCACTGTTCTGCTCTATCCAGACATAGACTGGCTCTTTTGGGTAGACAATCTTTTAATGAATTGGAAGATCTCGGCTCTGTCGGAAATCAAGGATCTTACAAAATTGTTGAAAAGTACACAGAGGTTTTAGAAGGGATAAGGGCAGGTTCCTCACGCGCCATCACAATGGGGCATGAGCCTTATTGTGTCCCACAGTGGACAACCGCTTCAACCTAACCTTACCTAAAGCTGAAAGCCTCTTGGTTAAACGCGAATACTTTACAAACTACTTACCTATATATGCCTACCTATCCAGTAACAAACTCGACATACTCAATATACAAATATGTATGTCCGTAATGTGAAGGTACCCCGCATGATATTAACCACCTATTTACGTGCCCCCTTAAACCCACTCACCTAGCACCACTCTCTCTTTGAACTAAAACCCGCTGAAACAGCGTGTTTCCTGGGCCTACCACTAGATGAGATAGACGGTGACGACCGGTGAATATACCGTACTGGAAGGGTTTGATGAGCTGCTACAGGAACGACATCGTAGTAAAAAGTTACGAAATACTTTTTGAAACGCATTTGCACTTAGTTAAGCTACGCACAATTCTTCATCAATCCATCTATGATGGGGTTGCTGAAATCCTTTGGTATGGTTTCATAAGTAGCTAACCAGGGTAGCACAATCGAATTGTGGGAGGATTAGTTCATTTCTTTGGATTTATCCTTCCGTTATCTACTTTTGTGCCCGCTTTCATTTTATTTATTTTTGAATGAAGTCCATGACTTTTTACCTTTGTTCGGGAGGTTCGGTGGAGTGAATGAAGCAAATTTCTAGGTATCTTCTACTCGACATCTCGTTTTCAGATTTGGAATAAGCGGACATTAACTTTGTCGTTGCTCACATTGCTCGGTATAATGTAATGAAAAGCTTTTACTAAAAAAATTCTGTTAGTTAATTAACACAAAAACATCTGTCATCAAAACCGCAAAAAAAAAATAAATGCATTACTCATAAAACGTATGCAAATTGCTATCCAACTACCGACTCAATAAAAATATCAGCACTGTTTCTCATTTATTTTTTTTTTATTTTATTTTGTAATTTCACAATTTTATTTCATTGCTTTTATTTGTTTCCACGCCAACGGGCCGTTATAGTCATTGACTTGTGTAGTTTATGTGGTTTTTATTGTTGTATGACGTGGTAGAATAAATTTAAGCTCAACAAGCAGTGAGTGCCTTTGTCTTGCATCAGACGGATGTATTCAGTCAGTCGAGAACTCGAGAAGCCACCAACTGTCTAAGTTGGCATTGACTTTTGAGCAAACTCTTATTTGCTTGCTGGTTTTGCGAGTGTATTGGCCTGTTTATTTGTTCATGCATAAAAATTTCACAGTGAAATTTCAGTTTAAAGCCGCATGTAAATGAAAATTCCAACAAATAACTAAGGCATTTGCATTTGGTACAGTAGCCTTTTGTTTTTGGGTGCGAAAATTCAAGGTATTTGAGCGAATAGTTTGAATAATGAAGAAGTTTTTTGTTTGGTTGCGTTAGTGGGTTTGGATGAATTTTTAAAATTTCAAATGAAACTTTAAAAAAATAATTGGATTTAATTAAAAATAAAATAAATTCTATGCATGTATGTTTCCAAGTACATTTGGGTGTGCAACTAAAAACAGTAGCAGTTTTTCTATCGGAATAATAAAATTTAATATCTTTGAAGACCTTTGCCAGGAAATGTTAAGACTAACGTGCGCTGGCGCATTTTGAAAATACTTTAAAAAATCGCGTTTATTACGAGGAAAACTAGTTTTCAAAAATGTTTTTTTTCCAAAAAAAATTATCTCAAATGATAGAAGATTTTATGCTTAAAAAGTCTGCGTAAAAATGTTTAAAAAATTTTAAACGGAATCAAAATAATGAGAAATTTTTGAGGGACTTTCAAAGCGGTACTGTGCAACTAAATCTTAATATTTTCGGCGAAAGTTTTAAAATATAATACATTTTATAATTCTGATAAGCGTTTTTTTTTTGGACAGCGATGCACCCTAATGTACATACGAGCACATTTGAAAGTTGTATGAAAGTATAAAAATTATTCTTTATCATACTTGATGGAATTGGAAAAATTTAACAGCTTTGCATGAAAATTTATTGCTGATTTTTTAGAGGAAAATAAAAATGATTTTCAATTTAAAAATCTATAAAAGTTCATATGAAAAATAATCGGCGAAGCGAAAGCAGTTTGTGCCCAAAAAAATGAAATAATATCAAATAAAATCAAATAAAATCATATCGAATCAACTGAAATCAAATAAAATCATATAAAATAAACTAAAAGCAAATAAAATCAACTGAAATCAAATAAAATTAGCTGAAATCAAATAAAATCATGTAAAATCAACTGAAATCAAATAAAATCAAATAAAATAAAAAAAATCAAATAAAATCAATTAAAATCAAATAAAATCAACTGAAATCAAATAAAATCAACTGAAATCAAATAAAATCAGCTGAAACCAAATAAAATCAAATAAAATCAAGTAAAATCAAACAAAATCATATAAAATCATATCGAATCAACTGAAATCAAATCAAATCAAGTAAAATCAAATAAAATCATATGAAATCAAATAAAATCAGCTGAAAGCAAATAAAATAAACTGAAATCAAATAAAATCAGCTGAAAGCAAATAAAATCAAATAAAATCAAGTAAAATCAAACAAAATCATATAAAATCATATCGAATCAACTGAAATCAAATCAAATCAAGTAAAATCAAATGAAATCAAATAAAATCATATAAAATCAAATAAAATCAACTGAAATCAAATAAAATCAGCTGAAAGCAAATAAAATCAAATAAAATCAAATAAAATCAACTGAAATCAAATAAAATCAGCTGAAATCAAATAAAATCAACTGAAATCAAATAAAATCAATTAAACTCAACTGAAATCAAACAAAATCAAATGAAATCAAATAAAATCATATAAAATCCATTAAGTTTTGAAGAAAAAATTTACTTAAAAAATACATTTTGTAGGAAAAAAATTAAATTTATTTGTTCAAACCTTTTTCTGGTTCTTTTAAACATTTTTATAAACCTTTCCTTTAATTTTTGAACAAAAATTTACTTCTAAAAAAAAATTTTGTGATGAAAAATATTTATCTATTAGTTAAACAATTTTTTCAGTTCTTTTAAGCATTTTTATAAACCTTTCCTTTAATTTTTGAAGAAAAAAATTACTTTAAAAAAAAAACATTTTGTAGGGAAAAAAATTAAATTTATTTGTTGAAACCTTTTTTTAGTTCTTTTAAACATTTTTATAAACCTTTCCTTTAATTTTTGAACAAAAATTTACTTCTTAAAAAATTTTTTGCGGGGAAAGATGTTTATCTATTTGTTAAAAAAAAATTTCGGTTCTTTTGAATATTTTTATAAACTTTTCCTTTCATTTTTGAAAAAAAAAATTTACTTTTTAAACAAAATTTTTGTAAGGAAAAAATTAAATATATTTCTTGAAACCTTTTTTTGATTCTTTTAAACATTTTTATAAGCCTTTCCTTTAATTTTTCAAAAAAGATTTACTTTTTAAAAAAAAAATTTTTAGGGAAAAAATTAAATATATTTCTTGACACCTCTTTTCGGTTATTTTAAACATTTTTCTAAACTTTTCTTTTGATTTTTTAAAAAAAGGTTACTTTATAAAAAAATGTTTGTGGGAAAAAAATGAAATCTATATATTCAAAAATTTTTTCGGTTATTTTAAACATTTTTATAAACTTTTCATTACATTTTTTAAGAAAAAATATACTTTTGAAAGAAATTTTTTTGTTGGAAAAACTAAATTTATTTGTTGCAAATGGTTTTGAAATTTTTGTTTTTAATTATTGAAAAACAGCCCCCTCAAAACGTTTTCTTATTTTTGCATAGGTTTTTTTTAGCTGAAAATAAGTAAAAATAAGTAAACATTTAAAATATTTTATCCAATCGCACCTAACCTCTTGATTACAGTAAGCTTTAGAATTGAATAGATCATTCACGTTATTGGCAAGAAGCGCTCAGTAGCCAGACCTAGTACTTCATTTACTAAACGACTACCTATTTTTTGTTTTTATTGTTTTTTTTTTTTGTTGCATAACAATATTTGCAGGCTATTTCGCATATATTGAGCTCAGAACTAAAATAAGACGCAGTATCGGAAAATCATGTTAAATTTCAAATTGGCCCACATTATTTTGTTCTATTCATTAGTTTTGTTTATTCATTGGATAAAAATTGCGCACCCATTCAACCATTTATTTTGCGATTTCATTTTTAATTTCTTCTAAAATCTAATGTACATTGACAAATATTTTATGTTCTATTTATGCCATATTTACAATAAATTTTGGCTATCATAGGCGCTATTACTGTCCGAAGTGGTAGGAGGTACGAGGCAAAATACCTACGCAATGTGCGAATGTTAGATAGATATGTCAATCCCGGCGCAAACTTCGTTTATTAAAAAGTCTATCGATATGTCCGTAGTTTTGATTAAAAAAAAATTTAATTTTTTTCTAATAGTGGTGGCAATAGCCTCTAGAAGCCATTTCAATTTCTATCAGCAATTCTGCCAACAAGTATAAATGTTTGACGGTTGCGGAAAAGAAGAAATTAATTAAAAAAGTACCATATAAGCAAGAGAGCAGAAAAGAAAAAGAATTTAAGATTCCTCTTTCAACCATAATAAAGACCAATGAGAAAGTTACTGCTGCCCAAACTACTGGAGCACGCAAACGAACAACTAAAGCTGAATTTCCTCGTCTGGAAGAAAGCCTGGTAGTTTGGCTTAGACAGTATAGAGGGCAAAAAGTATCTATTAGCGGAACTTTGTTAAAGGAAAAAGCAAAAGAGTTCGAGTCTACTTTAAACATACAAAATTTTGCGGCAAATGAAGGGTGGCTTTCAAATTTCAAAATGAGGAATGGAGTTGTGTTTAAAAAAGTTTGTGGAGAAAGTGGAACTGTTAATGATGCTGTTTGCTCAGATTGGCATGGTAAATTGAAGACACTGATTGAAAACTATGATGCCCAAGACATTTTCAACAGTGTTGAAACTGGGCTATTTTTCAAATGCTTACCAGACAAGACACCTACTTTTAAAAATGAAAAGTGTCATGGGGGAAAACATAGTAAAGAGAGGTTGACAGTTCTACTTGCAGTAAATAAGAATAGATAGGAAAAACTTAACCCATTTTGGCAGGGGTGTCAGTTAAGGCTACGTGCGCTACATCGGTTCTAAATGCTGTATCAAGAGTGCGCAGCCTTCTCATATCTAAGCTTTCACACTCACATAAAAGGTGTCTGACTGTTTCCTCTTCTTCTGTATAAAGACAGCTTCTACAGAAAACGAAATACAGGAGTCCCAACCTTCTAGCGTGGCTACCTATTAAACAATGACCAGTTAATATCCCTATAATTTTTCTTATAGCTTCTCTGTTAAATCTTAACAAGATCTTCGATCGACCGCTGTTCCAGTTCGGCCATGCCTGTCTACTTAGATCGCGTATTGTGAGGTTTTGCCAGCCTGTATGTACCTTTTTGATGGTTTGCCTGTCTATAAGTAATTTACAAGTGGCTATAGATATGGGTATCAGCGCCTTATCCGGTTTGAGATCGAGCGTTGCACCGGTTCGAGCAAGTTCATCCGCCTTGCAGTTTCCTGCTATATTCCTGTGGCCTGGCACCCAGATAAAGTGCACTTTGTAGCACTTAGATACGTCATTTAGAAGTTTAAAACTTTTTGATTGCCGCTTGACTATCCGAGTAAATGAAGACTTCATTTGTGGATAATACTCTCGTTTTTATTAGCGTAAGTCCCTCTTTTATGGCAGTGACTTCCGCCTGATACACACTGCAATGATCAGGTAGGCGAAATGATTGGCATACTCCGAGTTTATCGGAGTAAACCCCTCCACCTACTTTGTTGTCTAGTTTTGAGCCATCTGTGTAGATGTTTATATCATTTTTCTTAACAATAAGCCCGTTATGCCATTCCTCTTTGGAAGGAAATACTGTGACAAAGGATTTATTTAAGTTGATATCCTTGGGTGTGGCCCTAAGGGCCCCGCAGATGCAAGGACTGGCCATTCTTTGTACATGTACCATGGTTCTTTTAATGTAATAAAATCCCGAAAATTTCGGGATCAGTGAATCCCGAAAATTTACATCCTTAGCGAGTGTTGTTTAATGTTACATACTTCGTATAGTATTTAGCTTCAACGCTCGCTCATGGCCATTTGCGTATTTAATTGGGTCAACAAAGATTTATTTACATTATATTGACGTTTAAATGCGGTAAATTTATGGTAATTATAAACGATAAATCTTTATTAAATTGCCAAGAAGAGGTAAACGGCACGCAGGAAGGCGATAAAGGTAAAGTGCCAAAGTGAATGCTATTGACTGAGATTGGCAATTTTGGCAGTTAAATATTTTAAAAGTTATGCAGATTTCATTTGCGAACCAGAAAAAATAAATAAAAATCTAAATTTCTAATTTTTCATGCAACGCAGGAATAGCTTTATAATTTTCCATTTAACTAAGTTTAAACATAAAATCACTTTCCACTTAATTTAAAATTCCCCTTCAGCAATAATATGTTCCTTTTGATATCCAACACACTCTGATAAAGTACAACGGAAATTTGCACACCCACAAATACTTAGTGTTGTTTGTGCTATTTTGTTTTTGTTTTGTTTCTGCACATCGCTCGCCTATTCCCTTAGATATTTGTTTAGCGCTAATTTATGCCCAGCGGTTCATATGAGTAATGCAGTTACCAGCGGAGTTCATGCCAATGTGGGAGTATATGTGCCGTGTGTGTATGTGTGGATATGTATGTGCTTATTTACTTGCCTTTATGTAAAACAAATTCATATTAGTAATGCAATTAGACGTAATTAATATTGCGTTTAGCACAAAGCAGCAGCAAAAGTTGAATGAAAGTTCAACGGCATTAAGCTGTTCAGACAACACACAAAAGGTTTTTCCGCTGAGTTGAAGGGGAACATTTTGAGGATATGAGTACCACCATACTTAGCTTGACTTTATGCGTTTGCAATAATGATGAGGACTACCTCTTTAGACTATTTTGATGAGGGAAGATTGGTGTATTCGTTTGAAATGTGCGCTCTTTTGTAGGGATGTTGTGGTAGCAAGGATATCGGAACATTGTCTATCTAATACATTTACAAATATACAAAGTTTCTTGTCATAATCCATATTTGCCCTTTAGTATGTACCAGTACTGAACCCCAAATGAAATCAGTCGTTCCTTCTTATGTTAAATTTAACACAGGCATGTCCGGTTTCGAAAAGCTGGGCAAGAAACATCCCCCGTCAATTAATGCCCCTCGGAGGTAGGAATTAGCATGTCACAAAACCGTGCTGGAGGGGAAAAGTACTTTTAGCTGAACATAGGTTAGGTTAGATTAGCCTGGTTAGCGTTAAGCCACGCATAGACCTTTTGGTCCCTTTTTTGTTTTTTAAGGAGGTTGAAATCAAAATGTCAGAAACATCTCAAAGGTGCCGTCACACCGATGGTATGTGTGGCACACTCCCACTAGTACTATAACAATCCTCCACCTCGGCTAGTTCTACCCTGGGACCTCAATAGTATAACTTCTGGGTAGAGCCGCGTTTATGTCCGAAGACACAATAGGTACCCGCGTCCAGGTTCCTCTCCTGTAGGCGTATGAAGGCTATACACCGCCGATAGTCTCAACTACTCCCGCTATGTTTATAGGTGGTCCAAAGTAAAGGAGGCATCGGAAAGCTTGCAGTAGTGTTATCTTAATTCACTACCGTCTTGTCGTCTGTATGATACTGTATTGAGTGGTCCCCAGTGATACCAGATGGAGACCGACCTCTATGAATTCTGAAAGTAGACATCATGTAGGATGTCAACGCTTTTAGCGAATCTAAGCAGAGCCTGGAGATCCGCTTTTGAGACGTCCTCCAAACCTTCCAACATTGGGGCTCGCAGGCATTTTAAACGCGTTTTTAAACAAACACACAGAAGGTGTTCTAAAGTTTCCTCAACATCCTCTCTGCAGTCTTTTCGTGGGAGCGTAGGTACGAATTGATGAGCTGAACATAGGTAGCCCCCGAATAATCTCGAAAGAGGTGATCAAATATCTTGGCGTCTGGATCAACACAAAACTTTGTTTCAGGCCGCATTTAATAAATGTAAATTCTGTCAGTGGTGCCCTAACGCGACTTCCCCCTAATATAGAAGGTCCCCAGGGAAATCACTGTCATTGATTGCTGACTCCATAATTCTCTATGTAGCACCTATCTCAGCGGGGACCAAAAAGTCTAATCTAAGGGAAGTCACCCAGACATACAAACAAGGCGCGCTGCGTATAGACTACGCATATAGAAAAATGTCTGATAATGCAATCTGTGTAGAATAGCTATGAAAGATACTTCTGGACCTCTTGACAGATGAAATGTACCGGCTCTATAACGTGCAAGGAGCACGGCCCACAACAGTACAAAAAGCAGCTGAGCGACTGCTGACTATAGGTCGGTGGCAGCAGCGGTGGGATCAGTCAAAACGCGAGCGTTGGATATACAAACTCACACCACTTGATGTTGAGTGGTTAGCGAGAAATCATGGTGATAACGACTATCACCTTTCGCAGTTGCTCAGCGGATATGGCTGTTTTCAGGATTACCTGGACCGTTTTAAGCTAGCAGACAGCCTTTTCTGTCCAAACTGCGGGAAACGCTGAACAAGTGATTTTTATTGCGACCGCTTCAGAGAGGAACGAGCTATTCTCAAACAAGTACTGGGTCATCAACCATCCCCCTGCACCCTCATACGAGCAATGTGCGCAACCAGCGGTACAGTGGGAGGCAGCCCAAATGCTGGCAGGTAAGATCGTGACGCGACTCCGCCATATGAATTGGGAGCGAGCGCAAAGCGATGCAGCAACACCGTTTCTGACGAACTGCCGACAAGCATCAGACTTTTGAGTGAAATACTCAATACAATATCGTACAGAAGTCAAGCCGGTAGTGGGCTAATATAACACTTTCCCGATGTCTTCATTACTTTAGAACCACCTATAAGCACAGTGGGAGTTAGTTGGAACTGGATCGACGGTGTATAGCCTTCATATGTCTATAGGAGAGGAACCCGGACGCAGGTGGCTGTTGTGTCGTCAGAAGTTATACTTTTGTGGTCCCAGGGTAGAATTAGCCGAGGTGGGAGAATTGTTATAGTATGTATTAGAGCATGTGAGGAGTGTGGCATTAGTGTGACGACAGCTTTGAGATATTTCTGTGACATTTTAATTTAAACCTCCTTCAAAAACAAAGAAAAAAAACCTCCGAGTATATTTGTGCCATCAAAAAGACCTCATAAAAGCCATTTGTTTTTTGGAGGCGGAATAAGTGAAAAGTGAAAGTTAATAGACAGACAGTAAAAAAACAGACAACAGAAAAAAACCTAACGGGATATACTTATATACTTTAGGGGTGGTCTAGAGCTCGAAAATTTAAGGAATTTTCAGGAATTGAAAAATGAAAAACGATATTTAAATTTTTTAGGGATTTTTATTTAACTTCTTTTACATATAAAATTGAAAAAAAAAAATTTAATTTTAATAATTTCGGCCCTCCCGAAAAATTGAACCTGGACGGTGTTGTCCATTTTGGCTCTTCTATTTATCTGAAACACAAAGAAAGAAGAAAACAGTGAGCAAAAACTTGACTTTTCACTGAACTTGGCGTGTTGTTTTTGGCCCTCCTGGACTCTTCCGTTGGGACGATCGGGCTTTGGTTTCGATGTCATAACCGTAAACCCATGATTCGTCACAAGTTATAATCCTTTTAAGCAAATCTGGATCATCGTTACGTCATTCAGCAATTCCTGAGCGACGCTCATGCGACGTTGTTTTTGCTCAAAACGTAGGTTCGAAAACGTAGAACTAACAGCGCAGGTTTAAGGCAGCGTTAAGGCCGATGACACCAATCTCATCGGCATATGCCGCTCTCATAGAAAATTGTGCCTGAGCGATTAAGTTCTGCGGCTCGCCGATTTTTTTCAGCTTCATGTTAAAGAAGTCTCATAATAGAAACCTCGTTTGGTATCAAACGGCTCTGAGAGGCCCTTCCCAGTTCTGCTGCTATTGAACAATGTCATTTGTCATAGCCACTACGACATAAAAATCGTGCTTGTCGTCTTCAAGACTAGGGTGAAGGTGGAATTTTTGATCCCAGAGTCGGAAAATTCAGCCTATACAACGAAACATCTGGTAACGGACAGAGGGTGATCGACTTCGACTGCGCTCGAAACATGGTATTCTGCAGGAGCGGATTATTGGAGTAGTGGCAGAAAATTCGAGGCAAAAGAAAGACAAAGAAATGCTTAGTCACTCCTCACTCCGTGGAAAGGCGATTGGAAGAGTTGATTGGCCGCAGTCAAGTGGTTATGTAAAATACTAAAAAAATTTTCCAATTGTTACATCATCAGGCTGGCGTTCGTCGGTTTTAATAAGAAAGAGGTGACTTTTACCAGCTATTTTTTCGTTAATTTATACAACAAAATTTTGTTTTGTGACCTTTTGCTGTGTGTAATATTTCTTTCTACAACATTTCCGCTGAGGTTCCGTAAAGAATGATTAACTGTATACCAGTTGCACTTATTTCAGCTGCAAGTATTTTCAAGATTTTCAAGGAATTGTTGCTGAGTTGCCTACATCCAACTTGTATTAAAATCAACTGTAGAAGAAAATATTATGATGCCCTCATTGCCCCAACTATTTTTAATAAAGAAAGACATATTAAAGCGGCCTCCAAAAATCCAGCTACACTTACAAATTAAGTGGGCCTCACGGCTGCATTGTATGCACAATAAAATTGACAGAGCATAAGCAAACAGCAGTACACAGCATTCCATAGCAATTCACATATTTTCCTGATTGACGCACACACTTGCGTTTATTAAATATGAGCGACCTTCTGCAAAAAAACATTTCATTATTAAAAATCTGTGTGAAAGATATGAAAAATATCTCAGGAAGCAGCGAAAAAGTGAAAGTTAAACCTGAACATATAAACTACAAAGAAACAGCGACATTGAAGTAAAGCACACAAAAAACAAAAACAAATAAAAAATAACGCAAAATAAGCTCACAGGTAAATGAAGTAGGAAAATAGCGCGCGAAAATTGAAGGAAACGGAAAGAAAGTAAGCATTGGTGTCGGCGCTGGCAAATATGGCGTAAAGGACAATGAGCGATGAACATGCGAGGCCTGCTGAAGGTTAGCACGAAAGTATAGTGGTGCTGCTGCTGCTGATGATGATGATGATGATGAGGACGGTAATAATGAGAAAGAGTATGTCGAG
Source organism: Anastrepha fraterculus (assembly GCA_037575425.1). Taxonomy (NCBI): domain Eukaryota; kingdom Metazoa; phylum Arthropoda; class Insecta; order Diptera; family Tephritidae; genus Anastrepha; species Anastrepha fraterculus. The sequence goes on from JAYXIM010016423.1 coordinate 41,539, forward strand.
CAAATCGGAGTCAGATGAAAGCTGTGTATGTTGAATGAGGCTGAAGAGGAAATGGCCAGCGCGCAGACACTGAATTGCATTTATTTACCTTATGTGGTGGACATGCCCAAATATGAAAAAGCAATCCACAATGCAAATATGGACACACAGTGGGCAGTAAGAAAATCCGGAAATCATGTGAATGCAATTTTTCAGATGATAGTTTTTGTTATGAGAATGGAGAGTAGTCTGAATCTGCAGAAGAATCTTTGACTATCCTGGTAAATAATCACTTTCCGGAATATTCTATTACCTCGCGTGATATTGTCGACAGGAGTCGACATGTAGGGCTACTCGATGTTTCCCTGGAATCTATCCTTTCAGTTGACAGAATCACGTGAGCAATAAATAGTTTTTCGCCTCATAATTCTCATGCTTCTGACGATATTTTGACTGTGATACTTCAGAAAACAAGTAAGAAATTTACACGCCAAGAAATTGACTCCCTCTTAATCACGTCCCCGCCAACTGGAAGAAAACGAGGGTTGTTTTCATGCCCAAGGCAGGGAGGGGTCACGACTCAGTCGAACCTCATTTATCCTAAAGGTGTTTCAAAGATTTATTGATTATTATATCCAAGAGCACATCCAATCCAAATTATCTCCAGCGCAACATTCTTACCTGAAAAGGAAATCCACGGAATCAAACTTACACGAGGTCGTAGGGACTGTAGAAAAATCTTTGGAAGGCAAACAATTCACTTTAGCGGCCTTCATAGATATAGAAGGTGCTTTTAATAACATCAGGATGGAGTCAATTGTTACTGCGTTAGATAGACTAGAGGTGGGTAGAGCTATCTGTCTCTGGATCTCGTCCCTACTTGGCTGCAGGGAAGTTAATGCGGTCCCAAAAGGGGTTAAAGTCACAGGTGGACGCCGCAGGGTGGTGACCTTTCGCCCCTACTTTGGCTAGTTGCTATTGACGAAGTTGTGATAATGCTAAATAAGAGTAAGGACCGATGATTTGATCCTAATAGTATCGGAACCGTTTCCCTCAGTCATGGCTGAGGTTTTGAAAACGGCACTAGCTGTATTCAGTCGTTGGGCTGTCACTTGTGGCCTCTGAGTCAACTCTGGCAAAACTGAGCTGGAGCTATTTACCAGAAAATATAAACTTCCATCCTTTCGACTTCCCAAATTAAACAACCACGTTCTCCCGCTCTCATCGAAAGGTGGGTATATTGGAGTGATACTTGATTCCAAACTCCATGAACTGAATGTGCTTTTGCACTTACTTCCCATCGACTTTTACGTTATTTCCATCGCAGCTCAAAATGCAACTAGGTTCAAGGAGTTTGGCCTCTGGAGGCAATCTCTCAAGGCACATGGTAGCATTTTCGGGCAGTTAATACCGTATTTCTCGGAACTTCGAACAGATCTATTCGCAAACTAGAGTTTGAGGGTCGCGCTAGAGAATTCTTTCTAAATGGGCAGGATTTGATCGAGGGGAAACCTGCACCGACGCTTGCACCTCTGTCTTCACTGAGGGCTCCAAAATGAAATCGTGTTTTTAAAGCAGAAATCTTAGCGATCCTGCCGGCATGCAAAATGCTTAGGGAAAGTGGGAGCGAGGGAGACGTTAACATTTTCTCCGACAGTCAAGCCGCGATCAAGGATCTCACGACGCTATGGTGCAGATCGCAACTTGTAAACTCCTGTAAGAAGCAGATCAAATATCTTGGGTGTGCAGGTAACATTTCTCTGATCTGGGTTCCAGGACAGAGGAGCATAGAGGGAAATGAAATTCCTGATGAGCTTGCCAGAAAGATGACTGAATTGGCCTCAGAGACCTTCAACCGGGCATCGGCATCCCCCTGACAGTTGTTAAAGGGGAACTGCACAAATTATTTCTAAGGAAAGCGCAGAAAAGATGGAGCTCCATTTCTTCGAGTGCTATTTCGAAACCTCTTTGGCCCCAATACAATATACGGAAGACTCAGAAAGTTGTGTGGATTCCACACCATTGAATTTCCTAACTCGTAGGTGTATTTACTGGTTATTGGACGTTCGGCACTCAGTAGATTGACCATTTAACCCTTATTGCAGAAGCTGTGGGGACCTTTCAGAGAAGAAGACTGTTGAGCACTTTCTCTGTAAATGTACGGGTTTGGCAGCTAGCCGATTAAGGTCAGTGGGTACTCCCTTCTTGGACAGCCTGGGGCAGTGCGCCAACCTAAATCCCATCAATTTACTCCATTATATCAACAGCTCTGGTTGAATGTAGATATTTTCCTGTCGGAGGTCTCGCAGTGGTATCAAAACGGCACTTTAGTGATACTTGGGAAAAGCCAGTGTGGCACTTCAAACATTTCACCTACTTACCTACCTACGCTTTACGCTTTCCAATATTAGTATGCACTAGTGTTCGAAGGAGGATGGTTCCATGTGTAGAAGTCCACGCAAGTGGGGAAAGTTACTGATCGCCATTCACTTGGGAATGGCCAGGACGATTCTTTTACATATGGTTCAAGCAGCTCACAACGGCCGGGATTAGCCCACGTATCCTCTGGGTAGCTTCCGAACATCCGTTCGGGAGTGAGCTAACGCGAGAAGGCGAAACATTCCAGGATAGCTGGTTGTGCGTTGGGTTTGGGACCCGCCACTTAAAAATCGCCCCCAATGAAAAGTTTTAAAAGGCCTTGGATGAGACCTCCCTATACTGATGACGACCCCTGCAAACGAACTAAGGATTATGATTTGAGGGCATGCACCTGGAATGTCCGGTCCCTTAATGGGGAAGGTGCCTCTGCCCGGCTGGTTGATGTCCTCGTGAGAGTAAAGGCTGACATCACTGCCATCCAAGAGATGCGATGGACGGGGCAAGGAAAGAAAACCATAGGACCTTGCGACGTCTACTACAGCTGCCATGTAAAGGAGCGCAAATTCGGTGTCGGATTTGTTGTGGGAGAGAGACTACGTCGCCAAGTACTGTCGTTCACTCCGGTGGACGAGCGTCTCGCAACAATCCGCATCAAAGCCAGATTTTTCAACATATCGCTAATTTGCGCCCACGCCCCGACGGAAGAGAAGGACGATGCGACCAAAGATTCCTTCTATGAGCGCCTGGAACGTTCCTATGAGCGCTGCCCCCGCCACGACATAAAAATCGTGCTTGGCGACTTCAACGCCAGGGTGGGCAAGGAGGGAATTTTTGGTCCAACAGTCGGAAAATTCAGCCTGCACAACGAAACATCCGGTAACGGACAGAGGCTGATCGACTTCGCCGGGGCCCGAAACATGGTAGTCTGCAGCACCAGATTCCAGCATAAGAAGATTCACCAAGCCACCTGGCTGTCTCCTGATCGAAAAACGCGAAACCAGATCGATCATGTTGTGATAGATGGAAGACACGCTTCTAGTGTATTAGATGTACGTACGATCCGAGGACCCAACATCGACTCGGATCATTACCTTGTTGCAGCCAAGCTACGCACCCGCCTCTGTGCAGCAAAAAACGTACATCTACCTACGCAAAGAATGTTCGACATCGAAAAGCTGCAATCACAACAGACAGCCAGAAGATTCGCCACTCGACTCTCACTCCTGCTCTCTGAGAGCACTGCCCAACAATCCGGCATGCGCGAGCAATGGAGCAACATTTCTCGTTCCCTACGTACCGCCGCCGAAGAAGAAATCGGATTCCGGCGAGCCCGAAAAAACAACTGGTACGACGAGGAATGTCATGCTGCCGCAGAAAGAAAGGATGCCGCATATAGAGCCACGTTGCAATCGGGCGCAACGCGAGCCATGTGGGATCGCTACAGAGAGCTGAAAAAGGAAGAGAGACGTATTATCCGAAAGAAGAAACGAGAGGCCGAAATACGTGAGTGCGAAGAGCTTGAGATGCTGGCCAACAGGAACAACGCCCGAAAATTCTACCAGAAAGTTCGGCGGCTTACAGAAGGTTTCAAGACCGGGGCGTTTTCCTGTAAGAACAAAGACGGCGAACTGGTGACTGACGGATGAAAGCATGCCTGCCGATTGGAATTTAAGTGTGCTCTGCCCAATCCATAAGAAGGGCGATCCTGCAATTTGTGCCAATTACCGCGGGATTAGTCTTCTAAATATCGCCTATAAGGTTCTAGCGAGCGTATTGTGTGAAAGGCTGAAGCCCACCGTCAACCAACTGATTGGACCTTATCAGTGTGGCTTCAGACCTGGAAAGTCTACCATCGACCAAATATTCACAATACGCCAAATCTTGGAAAAGACCCATGAAAGGAGAATCGACACACACCATCTTTTCGTCGACTTCAAAGCTGCATTCGACAGTACGGAAAGGAGTTACCTGTATGCCGCGATGTCTGAATTTGGTATCCCTGCAAAACTAATACGGCTATGTAAGATGACGTTACTCAACACCAGCAGCGCCGTCAGAATTGGGAAGGACCTCTCCGAGCCGTTTGATACCAAACGAGGTTTCAGACAGGGTGACTCGCTGTCGTGTGACTTCTTTAACCTAATGTTGGAGAGCATCGTACGAGCCGCAGAACTTAATCGCTCAGGCACAATATTTTATAAGAGCGTACAATTGTTGGCGTATGCCGATGATATTGATATCATCGGCCTTAACAACCGCGCTGTTAGTTCTGCCTTCTCCAAACTGGATAAAGAGGCAAAGCGAATGGGTTTGGTGGTGAACGAGGACAAAACGAAGTACCTCCTGTCTTCAAACAAACAGTCGGCGCACTCGCGTATCGGCACCCACGTCACTGTAGACAGTTATAATTTCGAGGTTGTAAAAGACTTCGTTTATTTAGGAACCAGCATTAACACCGATAACAATGTCAGCCTTGAAATCCAACGTAGAATCTCTCTTGCCAACAAGTGCTACTTTGGACTAAGTAGGCAACTGAGTAGTAAAGTCCTCTCTCGACGAACAAAACTAACACTCTACAAGACTCTCATCATGCCCGTCCTAACGTATGGCGCAGAAGCTTGGACGATGACAACATCGGATGAAGCGACGCTTGGAGTGTTCGAGAGAAAGATTCTGCGTAAGATTTTTAGACCTTTGCACGTTGGCAACGGCGAATATCGCAGACGATGGAACGATGAGCTGTATGAGCTTTACGACGACATAGACATAGCGCAGCGAATAAAGATCCAGCGGCTACGTTGGCTGGGTCATGTCGTCCGAATGGATACAAACGCTCCGGCTTTGAAAGTATTCGATGCGGTACCAGCTGGTGGTAGCAGAGGAAGAGGGCGGCCTCCTCTGCGTTGGAAAGATCAGGTGGAGAAGGACTTGGCTTCACTTGGTGTGTCCAACTGGCGCCGGTTAGCACGAGAAAGAAACGACTGGCGCGCTTTGTTAAACTCGGCCAAAATCGCGTAAGCGGTTATAGCGCCAATTAAGAAGAAGAAGAAGTGCTCGAACAACAGTTCAAATTCAAGCGGTTTTATCTTTATTTTTATCTTTTTTTCTTTATGTTTATTTTTATCTTTATCTTTATATTTATCTTTATCTTTATCCTTTTTCTTAACTGCATATTTACCGTCAGCTTTGTCCTTTTATTAATCAAATCACTTTCAGCATAGCGTCAAATACTTGCCAAATGATCTGCAGCCTTTCTTCTATTGAACTCAAAACTCTGGAACGCATAGCAAGGAACCAACTTAGGTATAACCAGCAACTTGCCTACCAAACAGACTATGGGAAGATTAGTCAAATATGCTTTGAGGGATTTCCTGGTAGTCCACCTCATTGCTGCTTGAGCTTCAATTCGAGTAAAGATACTGAATTTCCATAGATTTATTGAAAATGTTTTTTACCTGGTTATTTTTGGAGCAGATAATTGTATTGAATTTGCTGTAACTGCATAAAAAAGTGATCACGCATTTAGCGCGAAGCCGTCTCTTTCGAAAGCAGTGCTTCTCGCTGCAGCAGAGCCTGGGTGCGCATGTATCAAACGCCAGCTCTTATCAACTTTGTGGTGCACTTCCGTATTTCGACGCTGGCGCCAGATTTTTTAAATTGAAAGAAGTCTATAACTTGCTCCAGAAATTTCTATATTCAATTGTTTTTTTTTTTCACTTTTTCGAAATGTGATCAGGTACATATTTTCAAAACTAATTAAGCTATAAAAAATGTATCAAAATATCAAAAAGTTCAGGTAGTTGAAATATATCTTCTATCGTGATTTGGAGTTATTGCGGCTCTAAAATGGCTGTTGCTATTCATTATTTTGGTAATCATTTAAATGAAGGCTTATTAACCACACGGATATTTATAGCTGCCGCTGTAAATACGAATGAATTTATTTGCAGTGGATACGAGCAAAAATAAATCACTTTCCCCTGCAATTCGTGGCAATTCTTGCAGCAGTTGAATGCTTACGCTGTTGACACAATTTTTGCCGACATGGGCGCCGCACAGTGGGAAATTCGCTGGAAAAAACAGTGTTTTAAATATTTGGTTATTATATTTGAATGGTTGAGCCTTCTTATGTAATATTTGAATAAGAAAAATGTATTAGTAGTTTGCACGTAATTGACAATTTTTTTGAAATAAAAGCAATAGTAAAATTTTATTCAATTAAAAAAATTTATTCAGATAAAATTAAACAGAATTATTATGTCCACTTGAGCAATGTGTTTTCTTTATTGCTTTCGTTTTTTCATTATCTTTTTGTTGCTGCTTATGAAAATATAGGATGCACTAGACGAAATAGAGGAAACATCAGTGCAATCGATTTAGTATTTTAATAAATACTATCAGCAACCAAAAATTTTACTTTATAATTATCGCCTTTGACACTTTTGATGGATAAAAACTGTGTTTCCTCGAGTTTCCTCTGCTTTCTAGCTATAGAATGAAAGTGAGGAAATTCAGGAAAAACTTGTGTTGGGTATTTTAACGTAAGTTTGATTTAAGTGACGAAAAGTCGCTTGAAAGTAGAAATACAAAATAGTAGAAGGTACAAAAAAAATGCATACTTTGCCAATAGTTTTTTTCTTTAGGAATGTGTGGACATAGAGAGATTGTGTAGATGGTTTTCAAAATGCGTGCATTTTCAGTTCCTTACCAAGGATTTAGTAAGAAGCTTAAGGAGTCCCGCTGGTCTAGAGCTCGAAAATTTAGGGTAGTTTCAGGAATTTTTTTTACAATGAAAAAATGAAAAACAACATTTAAATTTTTTAGGCATTTTATTTAACTGCTTTTACATTTAAAAATTAAAAAGAAATTTTTTTTTTCAAAACTGAAAGTAAAAAAAAATTTTCTAAATGAAATGAAAATAAAAAATTTTTTTTAAGAATGAAAAAAAAAATGTCTTAATTTTTTTTATTTTAATAGTTTTAATTTAGGCTTTTTATTTCACTTCTTTTACATACAAAAATTACAAAAACAAATTTTTTTTTCAAAACTGAAAATAAAAAAAAATTTTCTAAATGAAAAAAAAAATTTTTCTAAATGAAATTTTCTAAATGAAAAAAAAAATTTTTTTTTAAGAATGAAAATAAAATGTCTCAATTTTTTTTTTAATAATTTGAAATTAGGCTTTTTATTTCTCTTCTTTTACATACAAAAATTAAAATTTTGTTTTTCAAATTGAAAAAAAAAATTCTTTATTTTTTTATTTTAATAATTTTAATTTAGCCTTTTTATTCCACTTCTTTTACATACAAAATGAAAACTTTTTTTTCAAAACTGAAAAAATGTCATATTGGGTTTTTTTCAAACTTAAAAAAAATTGTTTTTTTCATTTTAAATAAAAAAATTAGAAAGAAATTTTTTTTTCCAAAAATGAAATTGAAAATTTTTTTTTCAAAAACATTGAAAAAAAATTTTTTTTTAATTCTAAAATTTCAAAACTGTTTTTTTAATTTTAATAATTTTATGAATGGCGCTGAAGTTGACCCTCCCGAAAAATTGAACCCGGACGGTGTTGTCCATTTTGGCTCTTCTGTTTATCTGAAACACAAAAACCAAAAAAATTATTAATGAGCATGACTATAGTTATGTACATATGTCCCGTACTAGAATACAAAAAAGAAGTTTTTAAAAACTAGCGCAGGTTTGAATTTGAAACCCTAAAAATTGGGATTTTTTCAGTTTTTCAATCAAAAAAATGCGGAATAATTGAAATAATAATATGATTCTACTATGAGCGATAGCCATTGCTGTTGTGAACAACATATTAAAATTTCAGACGATTCGGTTGAATAGTGTTTATTTTTTTTTGACAAGAGATTTCGGGATAAATGAGATTAAAATTTTGGGAGTGGCCGCTTGCCGAATCTGACTCTACCTGCTAAAACGGCTGTAGAATTAAAAATACTGGGAATATCCTTCCAAGAATTTAACAGTACATTCTTAAAAGCCCATACTTTCAAAATATCAAAAAAAAAACAAAAATCGATTTTTTTTTAATTCTAGAACACTGGGGCCCCTTAATAGAACTTCAAATTCGCTTCATTGCATTCAAAAAACGTAAAACATGCGTTTCGAGATAAATGAGTATAAAGTTTCAGGTCCGGGAGCGCTCGGACCGCTCTCTACCTAGTTGATGGGCTGTAGAAGCTATAATATTGGAAATTTCTGCATGAAAATTTCACAGTATATTCTTAAGATACTAAACTTTAAAAATATCGAAAAAACCAAAATCGATTTTTTGAAATTTTTTAAATTTCTAAGCGGAACCCATACCTGTGGAATTCTACCAAAACAGATACTATGTCCTTCAATAAGTTTATTCGATACGAAAAATACAATTTTATGGTTTGAAATACACTTTAGTATTCAGTATAGTCTCCCTGCATATCTATACACTTATGCGAACAAGATCCAATTTATGAATTCCATCCCTGTAGTGAGAATCTGGAAGGGCTACAAAATACGCTTCCACAGCTGTTATGACCCGATCATTTGGTGAGAAACGCTTACCACGCATGAATTTTTTTAGGTCTGGAAACAGATGGTAGTCGCTAGGGACCAAATCTGGTGAATGTTGTGGATGCTGCAACAATTCGAGCTTTAATTCATGGATTTTAACCATTGTCAAAATGCTCTTGTAAATCGGTGCATTATCCTGATGGAATATAGTTTCTTCTTTTCTTTCGCAAACTGGGACTTTTTTCACGCACTTTTTTTGCTTTAGTTGGTCCAAAAGGTTACAATAATAGTAAGAATTTATTTTTTTACGAGTTTGTAAGTAATCCACAAACAAAATTCCTTTCACATCTCAAAAAAATGATATTAACATCTTCTTGGTCGAATTCTGGACACGAACTCGTTTGAGAGCTGAAGAACTAGGTTCACACCACTCTTGAGCCTATCGTTTTGATTTAGGATCATGGTGATAGACCCAAGTCTCATACATGGTGATGAATCGACGCTCAAAATCCATTTTATCCTTTCGAAAATGCTCTAAATGTTGCTGAGAAAGTCGCATTTGAATGAGTTTTTTTCCATTGCTAACAAATGAGGCACCACTTTGTACGCACAGCTTTCTGAAACCCAATACTTCAGTTAAAATTTCACTTACACTACCCAATGAGGGTAGCTATTCTTTCGGATAGCCAAGCTGCAATCCAGGCACTGAGTTCGGCCACAACAACCTCTAAAGTGGTGCAACAAAGTAGGAATAGCCGCTCCACCTTGAGTTTAAACCATAAAGTTACCTTAATCTGGGCCCCGGAACATCGGAACATTGAAGGTAACGAAAAAGCAGATGAACTGACAAGAGAGGGATCTACCATGAATGCTTTTGCAGAATTGGTATTCACACCATTAGGCGTAGTCAAGAACACAATTTCCCTAAAATACTTCCAAATAGCGGATTGTAGATGGATGCTGATGTAGATGCTGTTTTTTGGTCGTGGTTGACGTGGAACGTCTTCAAGGCTTGAAAGACCACATTTAAATTCAGCAATTCATCTTTTTACTGTACTAATTGATGGCAAAAAGTCCTTATACATTTTCAACATTCCTTAATAGAATTCCTTTGCTTTTAAACCTTCCAAAAACTAAAATTTGCTCACTGCACGATACTTGAGTGTGCCAACACAACAAAAAAACATGTAGGCTGATAACAACGCCCTCTCTTATCGAATAGCAAAACTTATTGAACAACCTAGTATTCTTATATAATGTCCATAAGACGCCAACTCAAGGAAAATGCACTGGAATTAGATGCCATTGGCAAAGAGATTATATATGAATGAAAAAAATATTAATTACTATTTTCTTCATATTTTTTCTTTCACTGAAAATAATTTTAGAATGCAGTTTGTTTTGTATTTAAAAGTCTTTACCCTAAAAACAAAGAGGCTACTTATAGAGGCTGACATTTTCAATTTTTACTTCCTACTTTAAAGCATTCAAAATTTCAAAACCACAATTTTAGCGTACCCAGCACCTTTTTCAAAACTTTGCGACATATCTATGGGGACATCGGAGATCAAACCAACCAAAAAATCGAATTCACTCGATTCTTGATTTCCATTTCTTGGAATATCACTTCATTTGTGTTTTAAAAAACTAGTAGTCTATAAGAAGCTGTTGCCTGGCTTCGCTCATTTTTCACACCGTCGAAGTCTTGCACCGAATCGCGTTAAAATATCTTCTTTTTTATGCTTAAATTAAAATGTGTATTTGAAATTTTTTTCTATAGATCTAAGCGATGTACCTTTCGGGGTGATCAATTTCAATCATTTTTGGAATTTTTCTTAACCAGCTTACTGAACTGAATTGCATGCAAAATTTGATCAACTTATTTTTTACCAAAAATTGTATGAGACCCTATCACAGTGCGCCAATTTGGCTGCGGAGCCTGTTGCAATGATTACTGTAACTATTGTAAAAATTCACTTGCTGCCACATGCGTCCCCAGTTGAGTGAAATTTATGCAGCCACATGCTGGCTTCCTGTTTCTTGGTGCATTTTATGCATATTTACTTTCCGCTTTCATTATTTATTTTTATTGTTTGTACACTTCTCATACATTGTGCGTGCGCATTTTGCCTTTTGCTATGTTTTTACGCTTCACGCAATTTTTCTCCTTGTTACATATCGTTTAACAAATTGTAGGCCTCAACTTTTCCACTTAATTTCTGTTAATTTTTATAGTGTAAAATTGCATTTCGAGTTCGTCGTGGCGTATGATTAACATTGCAGGCGACGCCGGTTGACAGGTATTTATGTGAATTATTTATTTGCGTTTCACTGATTTCTTGGCTAATTTTCGCATTGAAATCAAGGTTTGCAAGAGAGGTTGGTAATAAATTTTGGGTATCAACTTTTTGATATGTAATAATAATTCAGGCAATTCCCAAGCTACGAAATGCAGATGGTGGATACAATTTTTGTTGTTGTTTTTTTTATGTTACCAACTCGAATTCATCAAATAATCAAGGGGTCATTGCGCTATGCACGTGCTAACGTTTTTATGTGGAGAACGCGTGGAAAAGTAAATAAAGAAAAAAAAAACGAAAAACACTTCTCGCACAAGTAAATTACTTTATTGAGTTTGCCTTATTGAGTTACATCTTCCAACAGCTACACTTATGAAATTACGCGTAGCTTTATTCAGCTAGCTGCCACAAGCGATTAAATTGTTTCCGCTGTTATTGCAGCAGCTGTTGCTACAACCCGACTATAATCAAATCAATAAACAGGGGAATGCGAAACACATTTTTTTGGCCATTTGCTACAGTGAATTTACTATCTTCCAATAATTTGTATTTCATCACTTAAAAACACGAAATAAAAAATTGTGAACTTCATTTTTGATATTGAATCACAGGCTAAGCTATTGCTAGTGCGGCAATGACTTTGTGTTGCATGTAAGAGAAAAAAGGGTTGCGAAAAATTATTAGTAGGAGATATTTGCATATGGCGGTCGCCGTAGCCGAATGGATTGGTGCGTGACTACCATTCGGAATTCATAGAGAACGTAGGTTCGAATCTCGGTGAAAGACCAAATTAGAGAAAATTTTTTTTTCTAATAGCGGTCGCCCTTCGGCAAGCAAAGGCAGTGTATTTCAGCCATGAAAAAGCTCCTCATAAAAAAATATCTGCCGTGCGGAGTCGGCTTGAAACTTGTAGGTTTTTGTGGAACAACATCAAGCGCATGCCACAAATAGGAGGAAGAGCTCGGCCAAACACCCAAAAAGGGTTTACGCGCCAATTATATATATATATATTTGCATGTACATACAAACATATTTATGTATGCATTGCAAATAAAGGGGCAACATGCGAGGCGAGCGTGAAGGCGAATATGCAAAACGCCGTGAAAAATGTATGCAGCGAAGTGAAGTAAAAACAGCAATACTACTGCTGCAGCAATAGACTGCTGAAGCAAAGGAGAGCAAAACAAAAACAAAAAAAAAATCAATAATTTCAATCTTTAATGGAAAATTTCGATTGCTTCATGCAAAATACATTCCCAAGTATAAATAATGGCTAAGGAAAAAATAATTGCTGAAACTTGAAGTCAAAAAAAAAAGACTGGTATGGATACTAAATTTATTTAAGTTC
>JAYXIM010016476.1:0-12844 GCA_037575425.1 Anastrepha fraterculus
GAAATTTGAAAAGGTCCAGCCAAGGAGCACCAGGAGATTTGGTGGCTTCTAAAACACTCAGGCTAAAGAGCCCATTGTATTTAAAGCTCTGGAAAGGGGGAAGATAGTCAAGGAGGGAAGGAGAAAAGTATCAGAGAAAGAGATAGGAAAGAATAGAGATAGAGATACATAGTAAGTCCTGTGAGAATTTTCCAGATTCTTTGGCAAATCTGTAAATATCCTCCAGTTTTAGAGAACGAATATTACTCATTCTCATGACATCGGAACCCAATACTCGTAGTCGCGCTCTAGCAAAGGCAGGGCACTGACAGAGAAAGTGCTCAGTGCTATCCGCTTCCTCCAAGCATGACAGGCATATCGGGTCCTCGATGATTCCAATGGTGGTCATATGCTGACCCCATGGGTTGTGTCCTGTAATGATGCCCACCATCAACCGAATGTCTTTCCTTCTAAGTTTTAGTAGAAAGTTTGACAGTTTTCTGTTCGGACTTGCCACAAATAGATGTAGATTGCCTACATAATCGCTGATCCAATTTTTAATTCCTGCGGAACTGATTCCGATTATTGGCTCTGGCCCCTGTGGGGGCATCACTGATCCACGGTTGGCCAATTCGTCGGCAATTTTATTTCCTTGAACACCGGAGTGTCCCGGAATCCATATAAGTACAAGCCTGTTTTGTTTTGCGACAGAATTAAGCTTCTTCTTACATTCTTGAACAATCTGTGAGGTTTGCTTCGCTTTCTCCAGGGCCTTCAATGCAGCCTGACTGTCACTGAAGCCTTCAATCTGTTTCCCGCTCCATCTCCTCTCGATTATCCATTCTGCTACTTTCAGGATGGCAAAAACTTCTGTTTGGAAAACAGTTGCCATTCCCCCCATAGAATAGTGATCCTTATTACTAGCGTTTAAGTACCATCCGGCTCCAGACCCTATTTCATTCTTGGACCCATTGGTAAAGAAAATATCCGTCAAACCTCCCTGCATGCATTCTGGATTGCTCCATTGCTCACGCAAAGGAAATCTGACATCAAATTTCCTTCCAAATGAAACTATAGGTATCAGGTCGTCTTTAGGTACAAAAAACAGTGGATACTGCTCCGACAGCAACTTAAAGATTTCTCTGTGTCCCGAAGTTCCATCTTCGTGCCAGAACCCATATTTATGGAGTCTACACATTGCTTTCCTGTTGTATCTTAAGATCCAGGGGGAGCAAATCAAGCATAGCATTTAGGGCATCACCAGAGGTTGTACTCATGGCACCCGTGATGCATAAACATACACTTCTTTGCAGCCTGTTGCAGCCATGCTCCGTCGCCACCAGACCACAGAAGCGTAAGTGATGATTGGTCTGATAAGTGCTGTGAATATTGTTAGCGCACAGCCGTCGTCCGCATATGCTTGGACGTGAAAACCGAGTTCCTGCATCTCCACTAATAGAGAGTCTACGACGAAGCACCACAACAGCGGAGAAAGAACACCCCCTTGGGGACATCCTTGCTTGGCCCTGACTGTGATTGGTTCGTCACTGCTCCCACCACCGGTTAACAGCCTCTCAGAGAGCATGGAATATATCCATTTTATAATGGCTTGATTAACTCCGTGTCGTTCGGCAGAAGAACATATCGAGCCGAAGTGGCATTATCAAAAGCCCCCTCATTGTCCACGAACACGCCCATTGTGTATTCGTCAGCTTCCAGCCCGGCTTCGATCTTGCTAACAAGATCGTGTAAGGCTGTTTCACATGATTTTCCACTTGATTTCTACTAAGTGAACTTCTCGGCAATACCCCCACTCGAATATGTTTCTCTACCACTCGTTCCAGACTTTTCAACATGAACGATGTCAAACTGATTGGTCTAAAACTTTTTTCTACGGAAAGGCGTTGATTCTTGGCAATTTTTTTACATGCGATGCTAAGCATTTTCTTCCTTATAACAGGCTTCCGAAAATGGGTCTTACTTGTATTTATATGGAATAAAACTCGCAGTTTCAGCGGAATAGTTAAGTTTTTACGGTATACTCGGAAAATAAGGTCGATGGTTTAGGGTAATACTGAAATGCTGCACTTGACTAAAAACATCCTTTCACAATTCGGTGCATTCTTTCACGGAGCTCAGCCGGAACATGAAAATGCGTTGAATAAAGCGAAAAGTAATGCTGACTAATAATTGAATCCGTTGCTGTGGCACAATCGCAGGGAAAATAATTGCATTTCCAGCACACTATGTAGTAAGCGCTCCATCAGAAAACCCTGTACTTTAAACGAAGTGCTGAAATATCTAAATGCAACTTCTTCGCGTTCAGAATTTAGGTTAAATGGCGCAAGTGCATGGTGAGGAGCGTCTGGGAGAAGGCAAGTATATATACTTACATGTACGTATAAGTATATACTTATAGTGTACGCTGAGTAGTGCTATTCTGTAGTACATAACAATTCATAGGCAAATCAATATGCCTACTAAACCTTCCATATATACTCGAGAAGCAGCGCATGAAAAGCTCTTAGGGCAAAATGTATTTACGGTTGAAATTAATTTTGAAATAATGCTCTAAAAGCTAAGGACGACTTGTAGTGGCTTTATTGATTATTTATAGCCTAAGGATTTTTATTTTTTTTTATTTTATTGAGGATTTAGTGAATTGAACTATGTACTTTCTATATGCACTTTTACCCGCAATTTATTTTTAATGAAATCAATTTAGTAGTTTATAAGCAAATATGATTTATATATATAAGCATTCAGATAAAACAAGTTTAAAATTAATTTCTTAATTTAATATATTCAAAGATATCAGGTAATACTTAAGTAACAGCATTCTTGGATTTGATTCACCTAAAGAAATTTTTTATGAGACAAAGGCTTCGCATTTTAGAGAAAAAAAACTTATATCGGAAAACTATTTGGGATTCAGGAAACTTAGCGAATTCATAAAAATTAGTTAAAGAATTATTAATTAGTGAGGTAGTTGGATTATAAGTTCTCGCTGTTTTTTTGATGAAAATACAACTTCATTCTGAAAAAATGGTTACAAGTGAATCATTGAAAGTATTGCCCATCGCTGGCTACTACTTTTTCCCATCTTTTCTGGTAGATCTCGTATACCGTCGCGGTAAAACTGTTCATGTTTTGAGGCTATCCAAGGATCTAGCCTATTTTTGATGTCTTCATATGAATGGAACTGCTGGTCAGCTAGACCATGTGCCATCGATCGGAATAGGTGATAATCGGACAGCCCAATATCTGGAGAATATGGTGGGTGGGGTGCGATTTCCCATTTCAGGTTTTCCAGGTAGGTTTTAAAGGGTTTGGCAACGTGAGGCCGAGCGTTGTCTTGCTGTAGAATCACTTTTTCATGCCTCTCCGCGTATTGCGGCCGCTTCTCGCGCAGTGCTCGACTCAATCGCATCAATTGAAGTCGATACCGATCCCCAGTGATGGTCTCGCTTGGTTTTAACAGTTCATAATAAATAACACGAACTTGGTTCCCCCAAATACATAGCATAACCTTCGCAGTGTGAATATTCGGCCGCGGCGAAGACGTAGAAGCATGATCGGGCAGTCCCCATGACCTTCTTTTCTTAGATAGTTAAAATTAGAAAATAAATAAATAAATAGTCGAAACTTGTCAATATTTGGTGTACGCTTTCGCTGGGGGTAAGTACGTACATATATGGTATTTACAGGGTTGGACACTCGAAGTGTATCCAATTAAAAAAGCCATACATTTAGTTTGGAAAATTTCTTTTAGTCAATTCAAAGTAAAAAATTCCAGAAAATAATACAAAATTTAGAATCAATTTACTGTTGCTCGATATGATCACCTTTTGCCTTGATTATGTCGTTGAGACGGTCCAGAAACGAATCGCAAGCTGCCCGAATGTGAATTATAGGTATTTTGGCCCACTTGGGGGCAATGGGCTTTTTCAGCGCCTCGAGACTGGTGAATTTTCTAATTCGGATTTTGCTCTCCAAGATGGCCTAAAGAGAATAATCCATCGGATTCACGTCTGTTGAATTTGAGAGCCATTGTGTGGACGTTATGAAGTTCGGAACGTTAGTTTTTAGCCATTCTTGCTTCACTCAAGCTGTGTGAGATGGTGTCGAGTCCTGTTGAAGCGTCCATGATCTGCCACCGGGATGTTAGGAGTTTACGAATGTTTCAAGTTGACAATTTTTCCCGCAATGTTCACAAATTCATCGCTCTCGGCCAAGCGAAGTAACTCCTTCGCTCTCTCAAGTCTGGCTTATTGCAGCTTATGTGTGAGATCATGCGCCTTTTGGATCTGGCAATACTTGACTTTGAGACTCAGTATGCGGCGGATGCTACGGTCTGATATTTTGAGTCCTTTCGCCATTTGATTGGCACTTTGTGGGGGACTTTGCTCAAGTTGCTTGTTTACTTTTTTAACAATTTCACGTCACGTTGTAGTCTTTTGATGACCATTTCCATGACGTTTCTCGATGCTACCATTTTAACGAGTAATGGTGCGATAAACAAAAACTTGATTTACTTTAAGGCGCTCGAGCTCACGAACAATCGCTAGTTGTGATTTTCCTGCCATATATAATGCAGCCACCCTATTAAGTTTTAAATCCATTCCTGATATTCTTTTTTCGCGTTTATCTCAGCAAAATGCTTCCGCGCGCTTGTAAACAATACTCTGGACTATCATTTAGCCAACTAAGAGGTTTGAAGTTAGTTACGATTTGAGTGCCGGACCTTCTAGCTTAGTTTTGTCAAAGGTGAACTTTTACCTACAATATTTTAATTCCATTTCTATGATTTCCTTCTAGAGCAATAATGGCAGTGTGGTCTAGAAGAAAGTGGATTCTAGAAGAAAGCGAGTTGGACATGTTTTGCCTGATTTAGATGGTGAAATAATTGGCTAATAATGTTCTAGACTAGCCAATGTAAGGTGCACACTTTCTTTTGGCGTTGACTGTGTATGCAAAAAAAAGTAAGCGAACTACACACTGGGGTAAATTTCACCCAATCACTTCTTTAGATCCGGATAAGTTCAGTGCGCGCCAATTGCTCAGGACTTACTGCTTGAGTTCGAAGAGTAAAATCGGCGTTGCTGAAATACAGCTAACGGCATATTTCCAGATGTGACAAGTATATAAACTACAAACCATCAAATATTTTGTGGGGTGACTCACGCACACTGGGGGTGTATCTTCTGAAGGTTAAGTATGCTTTGCGGTCTGTATGGTGTATTAACCTTCCTATACCCGCGCGTTGGACTGTTAGACCGAGAAAATGATTTTACCTAAATTTTTGTTTTTCCAGAAACTCTACAAAATTGAATTTATTGCTAGCTTCCGCTTTTCTTGCAAGCTCTATATTAGTGTTGATTTGGCGTTTGCACTAGACAGGCGTGTTGGTAAATTTTATAAAAATTGATCTGTGAGACCGACGCTGGTATATGAGTAATTTTTTGTGAAGTTAAAGCAGTTATTTTGTTTTTTGTTTCTTTCTTATTTTTACTATTTACTTTTTACTATTTACGTTTTACTATTTTGCAGGTACTATTTAATATTATAATGAATGAAGAGCAAATCAGACTACTTTTGGAGGAAGAAATTCGACTTCTGATTATGAGGATGAAAATGACAGCGACGTTGAAGACTTTGTTGCAGGAGATGTAGAAAGTTATAATACCGAGCAAGAAGATGACGAAGAATACGACGAGGAGTTGAATGAGATAGATGATAAAGAATTTTATCTTGGTAAAGATGGACACACTAGGTGGAATAATGATGCTCCATCAAATCGTATAAGACGTCTCGCTAGGAATATAGTCACTCAACTGCCAGGGCCTAGAAAAGAAGCAAAAAACTTGAAGGAAATAGGCGAGGTTTGGAGATTATTTTTTACTGAAGTTGTTATAAATCGTATTGTAAAGTATACTAATGAACATATTGATCTCATAAAACCTAATTTTTCAAGAGAAAGCGACTGTACCTATACAGACAACATAGAAATCGAAGCCCTTTTAGGCCTTTTAATCTTTGCTGGAGTTAGGAGAAATAGTCGCTTGAAGGCTAAAGATTTATTCAAAACAGATGGTTCCTCTCCGGAGATATTTCGATTAACTATGAGCTGGAATCGATTTTATTTATTAATGCGTTGTCTAAGATTTGACAATAAAGCCACGCGAGCCGAAAGGACTGCTGTAGATAAACTGGCCCCAATAAGGGAATTATTTGAAGAAGTTGTAGCCGCGTTTCAAAAATACTACAGTGGGTCCCAGTTTGTTACAATATATGAAAAATTTGAGGCTTTTAGAGGTCGTTGTGGCTTCAGGCAGTACATCCCTTCAAAACCAAATAAATATGGCATACAAATTTACGCCTTAACAGATGCCAAAATGTTTTATACCTCGAAAATGGAAGTTTACGTAGGAAAGCAACCTAGTGGCCCATATGAAGTTGATAACTCGTCCATGGAATTAATTGTACGACTAAGCGAAAGTATTCACAATTCTGGCCGGAATATCACATGTGATAACTTTTTCACTAGTATCCCATTGCTGGATAAACTTGAATCTAAGCACAAACTGACCATTATTGGGACAATAAGGAAAAATAAGAAAGAATTCCTCAAACAATTCACCGAGATAAGAGGACGAGCGGTATGTAGTTTGAACTTTCGGTCTGTGAGACCGTGCGCGGGTATATGTGCTACAAAAATTACGGCGGGTATAGGAACGTTAAGCCTTTCCGATCATAAAATACTTTGTTTTTTAATCTCAAAACTCTATACAGTTGAAAATCTTTTCTCTCTTTGCTCTTTTGGAAAATATAAACTTTAATGTTCCAAGAAGATAGAGCTGCTAGAGGAGTACAGGGGCAGGAATGATGCTCGAAAATTCTATCAACAAGTCAAGCGTCTGACACAAAGTTTCAAGACCGGAGCATCAGCCTGCAGAGATAAAAACGGAAATCTGGTTATGGATACACAGTCCTCACTGGGAATATGGAGGGAACACTTCTGCAATTACTTGCTGGCGATGACGCACACAATTCCGCCCCAGTAGAAGATAACTCGATACCACCAATCGATTTGGACGTTCCTCCACCTATTCATGACGAAGTCAGAGTTGCCATTCAGCGGCTCAAGAATAACAAAGCGGCTAGCACTGACGGCTTGCCCGCTGAATTGTTCAAGACTGGCGGCGATGTGCTGATAGGGAGCATGCATCAGCTCATCTGCAAAATATGGCTAGCAGAAAGCATGCCCGACGATTGGAATCTCAGTGTTCTTTGTCCTGTACTGAAGAAGGGTGACCCGACGACCTGCACCAACTACCGGCGCATCAGTCTTCTAACCATCGCCTATAAGGTCCTGTCTAGCGTAATATGTGGAAGACTTAACCCGTTTGCCAAAACACTGATCGGGCCTTATCAGTGCGGCTTCAGACGTGATAAGTCCACCATCGACCAGATCTTCACATTACGCCAAATCCTGGAAAAGACCCATGAAAAGCAGGCCGACACCAATCATCTCTTTGTCGACCATAAAGCTGCGTTCGATAGCCCGATAAGGCGTACAGACACACCATGTCTGAGTTCGGTATACCAGCGAAGCTCATATGGCTTTGCAGAATGACCTTGAACAACACAACCAGCTCCGTCAAGGTAGGAAATAACCTCTCCGAGCCATTCAATACCGTCCGAGGTTTCAGACAAGGCGATCCACTGTCATGCAACCTCTTCAACTTCGTGATGGAAGGGGTGCTCCGAAAGCAGGTGTTCATCGTAATGGCACTATTTTCTACAAATGTGTCCAGCTCCTTTCGTACGCCGGTGACATTGACATTATCGGCCGCTGTAAGCGAGATATCACCGCTGCGTTTGCTGCCATCGAAAAGGAATCATCACGAGTGGGTCTGGCGGTGAACGAGGGTAAAGCGAAGTATATGCTGTCTACAACGCGGAACACGCGGCGGGTAGGAACGAACGTCATTGCGGACAAATATACCTTACAAGTTGTGCCAAAATTTATTTATCTTGGCACCGCCGTTAACAGCAGCAACGATATCAGCCTGGAGGTCAAACGGAGAATCACTCTTGCTAAAAGGTCTTACTATGGGCTAAGTAAGCAATTGAGTAGTCGAGCCCTCTCTCGCATGACCAAACTGACACTTTACAAGACGCTCATTATACCCGTGTTTCTTTAAGGCGCAGAGGCATGGGTAGTGTCACAAAGCGATGCAGCTGCTCTTGGGGTGTTCGAGAGAAAAGTTCTTCTGTATGAGCTCTACGCCGACATTGACGTAGTTCAACGCATCGCCATCCAACGCCTGCGTTGGCTAGGGCATGTCGTGCGTATGGATGAAGAAGCTCCAGCAAAGAAGATGTTCGAGGGCGAGGCCCAAGGGAGCCGACGCAGAGGAAGATCATTGCTCCGGTGGAAAGACCAGCTCGAGGAAACCCTATGGTTGCTTGGTGTACAGAATTCGAGAAGGCGCGCGCGGAGCACGGGCGCCTCGAGAGAGCTAGTGAGGTCGGCCGTAACTCGGTAACGGGTTGTTATGGCCACCTAAGTAAGTAAGTAAGTTCCAAGAAGATAACTGCGAGAACGCTCTCAATGAATTCAACCAGATCTTATCTCTTATCGAGCTCGATTTCAATATGAATATATATTTATCAATAATAATTTTAATATATTTTTGTTTAGCATATTGATATATCTCGGCTGTAATGCATTACTGAAAAACCGCCCTTTATAACGACCAATTCTGTGTACTTGATTAATTTATCATCTTGCTTATTTATACGCGGGAATATTTATTTTTGGTTATGTCGGGTTGTACGTGGATTATCAAAAAGCTGTCGGTGTGATACAAATTTGGCAGATTTACTTGTAAGTTGTTGATTAACTTGTAAAGCGCACAGAATCTGTCTGTAAATATGATTCTGTATTCCACTGATTTTGATAGCGGGTACTTTTTTTCGTAAACGTTCATTTAATGACTTTTAGAAGATGTAGATCTTTGAAAGTTCCCTAAAAACCTTCTCTATTCATTAAACGTTTTTTAAGCAAAACCAAAACGGAGAAAAAAATTTGTTGGGTGCCTCGATGAATTTTAGCTTTCTCATCTATGTAAATATATCCACTAACATAGACCTGCGTTCACAATAATAGCAGATCGATATATTGCAATGTTCTGGCTAATTTTTTTTATTGAGAGTGCTATAGATTTTTTCCTTATAATGAACGCTTAAACTTTTTTTATATGGAGAAAATCAACAAGACCGCCGTAAAATTTGTTTTTTAAATCAACGCAGGTTTTGGCCCACTTGAAATTTGCACTTTGTTACACCGAAATTCAGTGGGCTATAAAACTGCGCCCTCGAAATTTTTATAAAAATTCTTGTTTTTTATTTTTTTAATACTAGCATTTCCCAGTGGGCTTCGCACCACCATACATAAAATGTTTTTTTTATATCGCAAAAAATTTTTCATATTAAGTTTTCTTTATAGAACTCGTAAAATGTTTAAACCGTTGAATTAGTTGATTTTTTTCATTCAACATACTTTCTAAAGATGTCACATTAGCCTTTTATATACTTTTTTAAAATTTGATTGTGGTGGTCACCTACATATATACTGGTAAGGGGAAAGAGCCGATAAAAACTTGTAATTAAACTTTGATTCTTTAATTTCCATTTCAATTTTTTACGCTAAATAAATTATGCTAAAATAAATAAAGTTAAAAATGTTTTTCCAGTTCCTTGAATGCTCCAGTTTTTATTATATTTTCGCCCAAAATTAATATTAACAGAATACACTTACAACCACAACAGTACAACAGAAACGCTCATAAGCGACTGTGTATTTGTTATTGTTTTTCCCATACAGGCATTTCGTATGAGAGGAAACCATTACTCACATAAAATATCATAACTCAGGAACGGCTGCACCCCCCTTTTCTGTCATTCAATGGAGTACATATGGCAACGCACCTCCCCAAATACATATAATTTCACAATTAAAACCATAAGTGCTTTACATTTTTGCCGAAATGGATACTCATGTGGTTCAAACACATCCTAGGGTTATCCAGGTCTACGTTTTGGTCTATATCTCGAGACCCTAGTTACGGAGGGGCATTAAAAATACTCTATACTATAGAATCATCAGCAGCTTCCATTTGCTACCCATATTGTACAAACACATCCTAGGGTTACCCGGGTCCACGTTTTGGAATATATCTCGAGACCCTAGTCACGGAACGGTATGAAAAAATACTATAGAAATCATCAACAGCTCCCATTTGCTACCCATATTGTACGAACACATCCTTAAGTTATCGGGGTGCACGTTTTGGATTATATCTCGAGACCCTAGTCACGGAACGGTATGAAAAATACTCTATACTATAGAAATCATCAACAGCTTCCATTAGCTACCCATTTTGTACAAACACATCCTTAAGTTATCTGGATCCACATTTTGGGCGATCTCGAGACCCTAGTTACGGAGGGGCATTAAAAATACTCTATACTATAGAATCATCAGCGGCTTCCATTTGCTACCCATATTGTACAAACACATCCTATGGTTACCCGGGTCCACGTTTTGGATTATATCTCGAGACCCTAGTCACGGAACGGTATGAAAAAATACTATAGAAATCATCAACAGCTCCCATTTGCTACCCATATTGTACGAAAACATCCTTAAGCTATCGGGGTCCACATTTTGGGCGATATCTCGAAACCCTAGTCACGGAGTGGCATCAAAAATACTCTATACTATAGAATCATCAACAGCTTCCATTTGCTACCCATATTGTACAAACACATCCTAGGGTTACCCGGGTCCACGTTTTGGATTATATCTCGAGACCCTAGTCACGGAACGGTATGAAAAAATACTATAGAAATCATCAACAGCTCCCATTTGCTACCCATATTGTACGAACACATCCTTAAGTTATCGGGGTCCACATTTTAGGCGATATCTCAAGACCCTAGTTACGGAGCGACATTAAAAATACTCTATACTATAGAATCATCAGCAGCTTCCATTTGCTACCCATATTGTACAAACACATCCTAGGGTTACCCGGGTTCACGTTTTGGCCTATTTCTCGAGACCCTGGTATCCGATTCTAAAAATTGTAAAACACAAACCATTTACTGAATAGTCCAAAGAAAGCCTAAAAATTTGGTTTGGATAGGTAAGCCTGTTCTTGAGTTATAAGATTACCAAGGAAATGTAACTTCTTTTTATATATATAGATTTCTTTTTATTCGCTTTCATTAAAGATTACACCTGCCGTGAGACAATAGTAGTTTGATTAATAAGAAACAATTGGAAGAAACAGTGATACTGAAAGGCCTTTGCTCTTTTGATGAAAAAATCAAATAAATAAATACAATAGTTAAAACTTTGCAATATGTCGCGCTGCTATTATTGTGAACTCGGATGTACAAGTTCGCGCCATTGCAACACTGCGTGTTTTTATCGAAAAGTTTGGTATTTTGAACATAATCTTACGAAAAGTATGTTTTTTTTTCAATGCGTAGAAAAATTTATCTTGACAAAAACATAGAATTAAACCGTGAAAACTTTCGTGCTATGATTTATTACGATTTTCGACGTGGATTATCGTGACAGGAGTGCCTTGATCAACTTACTGCGACTTTTGGCGTTGAATCACCACACTTATCCAGTAGGAAGCGCTGGTTCAACGAGTTCCAAAGTGGCCGTCGTTCCTTACAAGATGAGTTTCGTAAAGGCCAACCAAGAACGGATGTTGTACCAGAATCAATCGATGCCGTGCATCAATTGATAACGCAAGCTCGTCATGTGACATATCGCGAGATGGAAGCATCCCACTTATCACCAGCATAAAAGTACATCCATTTGCATGATTATTAGGCCGTCAAGAAGATTTGGTCTTGTTGGGTACCGGGTAATTTGAGAATAGCTCAAAAAAGTATTCGAACTTGTGTAGATTGGTGTAAAGAAATGCATCCGCTGTAGCTTTGAACCACACGTAACACAGTGACTTATGATAACAGATGAAAAACCTTGGATTTATGCACATGAGCCGTAAACAAAACATCAATCGACAGTATGGGTATTCCCAGACGAGTTTAATCAAATAAAAGTTGTTTGCGGAAGAAGCTTCTCAAAGCAAATGGACGCCTGTTTTTTCATAAAATCTGGTCACTAGAGAAACTTAAACAGCCAATTCTGAGTGGTACAGTACCAACATAATTAGTTTGCCAGAAGATTTCGTAGAATTAAGGAAGAGCAACTGCCGAAGCGAATCATCCTTCACCAAGGCAACGCGAGCTCTTACGTATCGGCATACACAAGAGAGTTTTTGATCACTCAAGAGATCGAATTAATGCGTCATATGCCTTATAACCCTAATTAAGCACTCTACAATTTTCTGTTTGCTCCCGAAAATCAAAAATAAAATATGAGGTTCACGTTTTTCAATGCCTGAAGGAGTTTTTGAAGCCTTTAAACAGCTCGTTCTGAAGATATCCATTTCTGAGTGGAAAAAGTGTTTCGAAAATTGGTTCAAGTGAATGCAAAAGTGTGTTGACTTGCAAGGAGAATATTTCGAAAAACAATAAAATCATTTTCATTATTATTGTACTGTGTTGACATTATTAGGCATACAAAATAAAAGGCGAGAGTCGAACCCATGAAAATAAGAATTAAAAAGTCGTAACTACTGACAATTATTGATAACTTTTCGAGCCATAGCAAACCTCTGTGTATTTTTCTGCCATAAAAAGGCTACTCATAAAAACCCACCTGCCATTCGGTGGTGGCTTAATGGTAGGTACATCATAAAGCCCCACACTC
>JAYXIM010016477.1:0-20910 GCA_037575425.1 Anastrepha fraterculus
CCCCAAATAATTTTTACTCGATCAAACTCGTCTTCGAACACCCTTACTGTCGATTGAGGTTTTGTTTCCGGCTCATTTGAATACATCGAGACGTGCTTAGAACCACTGAATTTCTTCAACATTTCTTTACCCCCATCGACACGAATCCTGTTTTGTGCAATTTTCAAATTATGCGGTACCCAACGAGAACAAATCTTCTTCACGACCAAATTTTTGTGCAATATTTAATGTGTGACATTGGCTGGTGGTAACCGAGGTATCTCTTGCAATAGAAATATGAGATGGAGAAGAACTTGGCTTCATTTGATGTGCCCTACAGTTGCCGGTTAGCACGAGAAAGAAACGACTGCCGCGCTTTGTTAAAATGGGCCAAAATGGCTTAAGTAGTTTTCGCACCAATCAAGAGAAAGAGAAAGTCATTGGAGTTTTGGTACCATGATGAGCCTTCATGCGTTAAAAAATTAGGCATCTAAATCTAGTATCGTGACTTGCTTTCTAGCGTATTCCACCCCTGCGTTCGGTAAAATTATTCAATAGGCTTCAAAAGAACAAAAATATTTCTAATTCTCAGTTGAGACTCACTTTTTTTCTCTATTTTAGAGTCAAGTTATAGGCATAAAGTAGGCATTGATCAGAACAGATGGTAATCCGAAGGTGCAATGTCTGGGGAATACGGTGAATGGGGCAAGATTTTCCAATTCAGTCCCTCTAAATATTTTTAAACCAATTTAGGAACGTGTGGCCTGGCTTTGTCATGCAGCAAAATCAATTTGTCATGTCTACCGTCTCATTCCGGCCGCTTTTCCTTGAGAGTTCGATTCAAACGCATTAGCTGCAGTCGGTAATGATCGCCAGTGATGGTTTCAGAAGGTTTAAGATGTTCATAATAGATGACACCCTTCTGATCCCACCAGATGCGCAACATAATCCTTGAAGCATGAATATTTTTTTTACTGTCGATGGACCTCGATAACCTGTCACGCTCCAGCATTTTCGAAGCTTAGGGTTATCATAATAGATCCATTTTTCATCACCAGTGACGATACGATGCAGAAAACCTTTTTTTTATGCCGTTCAAGAAGCATCTCACATATCACCAAACGTCTCTTGATATCCCTCTCCTACAATTGATGTGACACCCAGTTACCTGCCTTTAGAGTCAAGTTATAGGCATAAAATATACTTTAAAATTGCTCTCTTTGTGTCCACACATACATTCTCAACTTAACCTTAAGTTGAGCTTATCCTAAATAATCGCCATATATTTGAACTCGTTTAAACTGAGTAAAGTCGCCCAAACAACGTCGTTGCTTTACTCAGTCAGCAGCTGACGCCTTATTCGGCACCGGCGTCTGTTGGTTTTGTACAGCCAACAGAAGCTATCGACCACCACCACGCAATGGCCAATCATTATAGTATGGCGTGAGCTGTTTTGGTTGACTCTCATGGTCTTGGTCTTGGCAATGTTGAACTCCAGTCCAATGTGAATCAGCGAATCTCTCGGGATGGTTGGTGAAGTCCCATATGATACTTATTTTTTTGCGTTGCGAGTTTTCTCATGATCTTGTCTAAAATAATTGGAAAGAGAAGCTGTAACAGGGGATATCCTCGCCTTATTTCTTTGTTGGTGGGAAAGGGTTCGCTCATAGCATTGTTATATAATACTCTCAGCTCGAGGTTTTCATATGTACATCGCTCTAATGAGGCGTATAATTTTCTGGCGGACTCCTATTCTATTTAGTGCTAGCCAAATAGCGCTTCGTTTTGTGGTTTCGAAGGCTTTCTTGAGGTCGACGAAAATCATGTAAACCCGTGAGCGCCACTCAACCGATTACGCGATACGAAAAGTATTTGCTTGATCAACCCATCTGCGGGTGAGGACGGAAATCCGCTTGCTCGTTTCTCAGAGAACTTTCAACATTCTGCAACCTTGTTTGAATTATTGTGGCTAGTAATTTGCAGTTTACGCTTAGCAGGGCTATTCCTTTATTATTCTTTAAGTCCATTCTTCGTAGTTCAACTTTTCAATTTCAGTTTTTTGAATGGACTTACTCTTTATACACTTGTACTACCTATACATATACATATATATGTACAATATACACATATAAATATGCGTATAAAATGATTTATACACTCGCATAAAATCAAGCATCCCAGACATTCCCATCAACATAAACAAACAATCTGGGAACGGCTCAAGCAATGCACGCAAATTTACATATACGAGTATATATATACTTATGCATACATGCATACATATGTATCTACATACATATTTTGATTGGCGTAAACGACAGATCGACATTCAAAGATTGCCATGACAAGTGGCAACGCACATTCGGGCAGCATCCTTCGTCTTGCCAACCTTATCGCCTGTATGCAAGGAATGAAGATTTACGCTGGACCGCACATTTATTACCAACACATAAAATGCACTGCCGCACAGCGGGTAGCACACCTAAGGACCCATGTACTTTATACGAATATGAGGCGCACACCAAATCAGACTCAAATGTGTGTTTAAATATCAGCACTTCACTCGCCTCCTGCTCAGCGCTCCACGAACGCCTTTACTCCTCCATGCACTATCTTTTGCTTCCCACACTTCTGTGGGCCAACCTCGCATCCTTTCGCATTTATTGAATAATTTCCATTGTGCATAAACCATTTGACAGCAGGCGAAGTGCGAGAAATGTTGGCCATAGCTGTGGATGTGTGAAGCCGAGCAAATAAGGAGCGACGCTGCGTAGGGATGTGGAGAAGTTGTGTGGAGGACGATTGGCGCTTATGAAAAATTGTCCGCTATTTGCATATGTAAATCGATTACAATAAATCCTTGCATGTAATGTGGCATTAAAAGGAACAACAATAACAACAAAAATGCATCTATGCAAAAAACTGTCACTCTGGCAAGGCATAAAAACTGTAAAATTGCTGTGTTTGCGCAGGATACGTGGGCTGATAAAACAAATATGTACGCAATTTGCATCGAAACAGAATTTTTATATTATAACTCCATAAAATTAACGTATAAATAAACGTATGTATGCATGTGTGTGTGTGTGTGTGTGTGTATATGGTATGAATATGAATTCCATGCGCTAACCTTAAATAGTCGCAGTGTCATGCTGACCACAAAATCTGCCATGGGCAGTAGTTCCGCTTTAAATTCGCTACTATGCATCAGATGCCCTTTGAATATGGAAACGTAAATTTGCTGTAGCGATTCATCGTTGGGGAAGACTATATTGAAGACGGCAAACATAGATATGAAACGTGGATCGACTTCGTTGCGGCCACCGCCAGCGCAACCCATGGCCGCGTAGAATGTAAGATCTTTGAACTTTTTCCAATTTAAATCCTTGCCACGATCGTACATGCCACCGCGTTCGAAGAGCAGCTTGAGCAATGCAATCGGCTGTTGTGTTCCGTATCTGGGGAGAATATGGATGAGTGTTAGAATAAAGTTGAATTAAGTAAAGTTGAGTAAAGTAGCGATGTGCATATTTGGTTGTGTGGAAGACTTATTAATTTTAGTCGACTACGTTAAACTTAAACGTTTTAGATAAAACGGATAATCTGACACAATTTCCAAATACACTTTCTATCTAATTGAAGCATAATCGGTCAAAGTTCTAACTTAGAGATCGGTTTTAAAAAATGTGTTGGGTATGGGAATAAATTTCCGTCCTTAGCCAAAATTAATAAAAAACAATTAAATAATAAATGAATGAAGAATATGACATTAGAAGCTGCAACATTCATATTCCTCTGAGTTCATTCATTCGAGTTCTTTTTACTTGATCCATTCATTGAGCCTCAGCAGGCAATGGCGAACCTCCGAGTGTATTTCTTCCATGAAAAGGCTCCTCATAAAAAAAAAAATTAAAAAAAAAAATTCCGTTCGGAGTCGGCTTGAAACTGTAGGTCCCTCCATTTGTGGAACAACATCAAGACGCACCCCACAAATAGGAGGAGGAGTTCGGCCAAATACCCAAAAAGGGTGTACGCGCAAATTATATATATGTATATGTATGTATTCGTTGAACCAGTTTGCGATGCTGTCGTAAGAAGTGAACCGTTCTCCAATAAGAGCTGACTGCATTGATCAGAAGAGATGGTAATCCGAAGGTTCAATGTCTGGGGAACACGGCGGGTGGGGCAAGATTTTCCAATTCTGTCCCTCTAAATATTTCTGGACCGATTTAGCAATGTGTGACCTGGCGTTATCATGCAGCAAAATCACTTTGTCAAGTCTACCGTCCCATTCCAGCCGCTTTTCTTTGAGAGGTCAGAGCTCGATTCAAGCGCATTAGCTGCAGTCGGTAACGATTGCCATTGATGGTTTCAGATGAGTTAAGGAGTTAATAATAGATGACACCCTTCTGATCCCACCAGATGCGCAACATATTCCTTGAAGCATAAATATTTATTTGCGCTGTCGATGGACCTGATTCATCTGGCAGGCTCCAATTTTTCCGACGCTTAGGGTTATCATAATATATCGAGTTTTAATCGCTTCTGCGGCAGAAGTTCTGCCATTCAAGAAGCATCTCACACGTCACCAAACGTCTGTCGATATTTCTCTCCTTCAATTGATGTGGCACCCAGTTACCTGCTTTCTGGACCATTTCCATTGCGTGCAAACATTTACCGACGGTTGATCTGTCAACACTCAACTCTTTAGACATACCATCAAGGGTTCGACATGTGTCTTTATGCAGTAATTGTTGTAGTTAAGTATCTTGGAATTGAATTTTTTCAGTGCCCCTTCGCGATCTTTATCCCTCCGTCGAAATTGCCAAAAATGTCTCGTGCATCTGCAGCAAAATATTCGAAATAGTCGAAAACCTTCATAAATAAATGGGTGCAATAGTAACTGTCGAAGTAAAAAAACACTGACAACTTCCTCGGATGAGGCCCAAAAAATACTTTTCCAAAGGAAGATCAGAAGATCATTGATGTGTTTGTGACAAAGCCGAACCTATAGTTGGGTGAAGCTGAAGAGGTTTTAAGACAAAGTGGTCTTAATGTATCCAAACACACGATTCGAGGACATCACCGTGCAGACGATCTCAAATTACGGAGCTCATTGAAATAACAGCTGCATTATCACATACTGAAAAAAGACTTGCACGGGCGGGGCCGAACTCAGAACGGAATTGGGCAAACATACTATTCACAGAATAGTTACATATATTGGTTCTGATGAACTGCTGAAAATCGCCAACTTCAACGAACTGTTAAGCATCCAGTTAAGGTTCAAGTTTGAGGCTGCTTTCCCGAAAATATATTTGACAATTTATTTGTCTTTATCGCCAATTTGAATACAGTTTTGGTGAATCAAATTTCCAAAAAGAATTGGTGCTGCTAATTGCGTAGATGAATATTACAAGAAGACAATGAGCTCAAGTATTGAAGCGAAGGTACATTAGTACATAGAAGCAGCAAAAAAAGATTGAAATGTTGGATTCACCTTTACAGCCGCCTGTTACTAACCCTATATAAAATTAATGAGCAATATATATATACATCCTTTTTGGGTGTTTGGTCGAGCTCCTCCTCCTATTTGTGGTGTGCGTCTTGATGTTGTTCCACAAAATAGAGGGACCTACAGTTTCAAGCCGACTCCGAACGACGGATATTTTTATGAGGAGCTTTTTCATGGCAGAAATACACACCCATTGCCTGCCAAGGGGCAACCGCTATTAGAAAAATCTTTTTCTTAATTTTGGTGTTTCACCGAGATTCGAACCAACGTTCTCTCTGTGAATTTCGAATGATAGTCACGCACCAACCCATTCGAATACGGCGGCCGCCGAGCAATAGTTAAACAAAAAAAAAAAAACTCAAAGGAAAAAAATATGGACGGTCGAAGAATTTGCAAGGCACATTCAGCTGGTTGGAGAAAGCATTTTCTAATTGGGAGAGGTTGTTGTTGATAGACTGTGGTGGCCAAAATATTTCGGCGGCTTCTGTCATATCTATTATTATTCTTCAAAAACTACGTATTTAACACCTCTCCATATTACTTATCACGGAGCTGCTTAGCTCAAAGCCTCCTACTTAGTTATTGCTGATATCTACAAACTCCGCGCGCTTTAGTAGAGCCTCTCTAATCGCGTCGTAAGGATGAATTCAATCTAAGTATCTTTACGCGGCACGGTTCTTAAAACTATCGATACCAAATTACTTGGTTAGGTTAGGTTTTATTAAGCTACATGATATTGAATGAAAAGGATCAAACTACAATACTTGTATTTACTCGTATCGCTCCATCTCTACTCTCGGGGAGATGACGCGAAGTGGTTATCAAGGTCATGAAACTTTGACCCAACAGACTAATTTTCAGTGTTGTTTTCTACAGTTGCTGGTATATTCCAATAAACCGCAACTACCCGATATGCTTAAAACCAATATCTCTTGAGCTATTCTGCATCCAGATCTATGTTGCAGTGACATTGAAAGTTGAATCTCTCGAATCGTTCCCTTTCAAATACAAAAATACCTTATACACAGCACTTTTTGGAAATCCCAAGCATCAAATATGTTTGACGTACGACGCCATTTGCAAAAATTATAATTCTTCCTATGGGAACTTTTGTTCGCATACTCGTACATACAAGTAATTACATACATACATTCTAGCATTTCATTTATTAGTGCGTTTCAAATAAAACCAGTCGAAAAGAGTGAGGCAAAATGAGTAAATAATAACGACCATAAAAGTTTGATATTATCTCAATTTCTAAAAATGCCTACGCAATCATTTCATTTATACACTGCCATCTAGTTTTTATGCTTAATTAAATTCCACTGCCCATTTTGCGCCACTGAATTCCATTCCACTGTGCGCCGCCTGGTGTTACTGGAGATTGCTACTCAAAAGCTGCAACCAATCTTATTGAAATTTTTAGCAAAACCAGCAACGAGTATGCGTGCATGTAAGAGCCTATTTTAATAATAAACAGCACAAACGAACCATTACAACCATTACAACCACCACACCACAGCCACTATTATGTTACTGAAAAATGTTATGCTGGTTAAAATGAAATTTTCGTTTAGACTTACTCATCAACTTGTGGCATATTCATGTCATCTATAAAGCAGGCTATTTTCTTGCCTATTGGTGGGCCGAATGTATCCTTTGTGCGTTTTTCCACAGCCGCCTCGAGCGTGCGTTGCACATCCATAGATGAAGTTCTCGATGAAAAATTAATATTCAATATGATCTGGAAAAGGTCAAAGCACATAAAAACAGGCGGGCAGATAAATATGTTCGTAAAAGTTTATATGTGGGCGTGTGCAGTGGGCACATAAACAAGCAAAACACACAAATACAAAATACAGGGTGCGTCCGGTATTTGAGGACAACTTGAGAGTGAAACTACAT
This sequence comes from Anastrepha fraterculus, assembly GCA_037575425.1. Lineage (NCBI taxonomy): Eukaryota > Metazoa > Arthropoda > Insecta > Diptera > Tephritidae > Anastrepha > Anastrepha fraterculus. Next base: position 7,400 of record JAYXIM010016477.1, read on the forward strand.
AATTAGCTTTTATTTTGAACACTAATTTTCTACATAACATTAACTTATATATCCATAAAATCAATTAATAAATTTTCCATTAACTGCAATAACCTCCTCGATCCATGTCTCGATCCATACGCACACCCGAATAAATAGCTCCTTGTTCATATTGCCCATAACGGTATTAATTTCAGCCTTCTCAGAAGAAATGGGATTATGAGGATGATTATTGGTTCCACGCCATACGCAGTAAAAGAGAATTAAAGTCGGGAAGCTAAGCGGCCACAAGTTCGGTGTTATGTGATCATAAAAATTTTCAGCCATCCAATCTTGTATCGCTATCGGTTTATGTGAAGGAGCAAAGTCTTGCTAAAAGATATATGGGCTGTCACCGCGTACACTATCAATTCATCCAGGCTATCACTACTGTCTCTAGAACCTCGATATATGCAGCAGATTACACTCGAAATCATTGAGTAAAGAAGTGTGGTGGCGGGACATGTCCTTCATTGTCCACAACCCCTAAAACCATAGATTTGGATTAAGATTTATTTCAGATCAGCACATCGCCCCCATGGTCTCTTGTGCACTCTACTAATCATAGTTACTAAATTTCAGATAGAGCTGGGTTGGACTGAGCTGGGCGGGCCTTTCTTCGTGCTACAACTGGCAGAGATATCTCAACGTTCTCCGCGCTATTACGCTGCATTTAAGCATATCCCGATCATGCTCAAATGACTGCGCGGCCTGTGAGAATGCGCGAGAGCTTTTTCAACATATTTTTGGGGAGAGTTATGAGCTGTTTAAAACTCTTTTGGTTGTGCCCCCTTGCAAGAATTCCGCCTGTTGTAGCCCTGTAGTTTGGTGCCAGTTAACCTTCCTTAGCCTCAGATCTTTACTCTTAAGCTTCTTCTTGATGGTGTGCTGTCCTATAGCAAGGAAGGGATAGGGTACATTAATGACGAGGCTGCCGCCTTTCTTGCCAATGCGTCCGCTACATCGTACGCCTGTGTTTAGGGAGCCTAAATAGCCGGATGTGATTGTGCGTTCTTAACAGATTTAGTATCTCGATACACTCAAACACCAGTGCGGACTGAATGTCACATGATGACAAAGTCCCATAATAGCCATTCACTCATTACGGGAATTCCTGTCTGAGTTGATCTCTGCACTTAGGCGGATGGCGTATAGCTCTGCTTGGAAAATGCTTGGAAAACTCTTAGTTATGGGACCATATATCCGTCTATGCCTTGTGTCTTCGAATCATCTGTGCACCAGTGCAGGGTACAATTCTGTAGGTGTTCTGCAGTTTGCTTTGTCATCCAGTTCAATTCTGAATTTCTTTTCGAATATGATGACTTTAGTGATATCATATCAAAGTAGCTGGGTAAATGGGAGCTGCAGACTGAGCAATTCCATGTTCTCAGATGATATAATTTTCCTTCGCCAGTAGTATTTAACAGGGCAGTCTTGGCTGATTGCTGTATAACTATATGAAGCGGTGTCAGCTCAGGCATCACCTCCATCGTAGCTGTAGGGCTAGTCTGCGTAGCTCCCGATACGCACACGCATGTTTTAGTGGTGGAGCTTAGTTAGCGCTGCCCGCACTATATGGCCTTATTATCATGATGTTCAACCCATTTTAGGATTTTCGGGCTACTAGCCCAAGATTTTTCTGCTATACCTAAAACTATAACAGTGGCGTGACAACAGGAACCGCTGAAGCATTGCCATCTGTCATTTCTGCGCTTGGTCTTTTGGTATTGATCGAAATTTTTTGCCAAAACCGTAACATTTCAGGCACTTCAGGGTCTTTAATTTAGAAGGTGTTTTGATCCGATAACTCGCTGTTCTTGTACTCGCCGTTCCGACATAAACTGTCTTCTGTGCATAATGTGGGGACTACACCGTAGAACTTCATGGACAACTCGCGTTTTGCAGCAGATTCCGCATCACCGGCTTATGTTGCCAAATCACGGTGAACCTAATGAACGAATGAACGAGCCTCCTTAACAAACAGATCTTCCTTTCGACGTATTGCAGCAGGACAGAAACGGATGCTCAAACCATCTCTCGACGAAATATTTAATGGTAGTACCAGGGGGATCTGTACTTTGATGGTAGGAGGTTTAGTTCCGATTGAAGTCCCATACTGATGGGGTTGGGCTTTCAATATTTGCTCCTCCTAACAACAAAAAAAAAAACCTTAAAAAAATTCTGATTTCTAAATCGGTGTGATTCGCACATTTAGTAACGATAACTGCATGTCTCTTCAAATCTTGAGTTAAGTTGTAGTCTTCCATGCTTTATCTGAAAAAGACAAATAATAAAAGTAAATAAATAAAGAGAAAGGTAATGGAAAATGCCCTCTAATACCGTACACACCCTGTACATAAGTAGCAGCCATTACAACTATTACAGGAATATAGCAAATAAACGCGGCATACCACCAACAAAATCCATGTGGGGCTGTTGCATGAACCAGCATTGGTTTGGTAAATTTGTTGCCAACATAAGTAGATGGCTTGTAAATATGATATATGTGGCGTGAATTTGGAATATGCATGTTCATGTGTATGGGTGTGTAAAACAGCAACATCTCTGTTAGCAAACGTATTTAATAAAGTGCACAAAGTAAACAAAGCGCATACACGATGGGTCCCACAACCATTTGCATGCAATCTATGTATGCAGGTGCATGCGTGCATATCCACCCATGTGCATGTATGTGTCTATGTGTCATAATACTTCCTCACTCACATTCGATTCCGGATTTAAGTTACGTAAATACTGTGAAATCATGGCTGTCTTTGATGTGCCCGCCTCGCCGACCAGCAGCACCGGTCGCTTAATCTAAACGGACATCAGAGGTAGTCGCAAATGCGCCCATAGCAGTATCCGGGGGAGGAGCAGCGGCACACGAGCAGTGGCATAGCAACAATTGTCGGAGTACATACAAGAAATAAGCAAATATTAATGAAAGTTCCACAAGCTGGCAAAGTATACGTAGAAGTTGTGATTGACATGTGCCCAGATGGTGGGTGTGTGTGAGTGTGTGCGTATGGTGAACTTTGAGTTTATCCTATGGTTAGTAAATGGTAAGAGGAATAAATATTTTTCAATGGAAATCGATGATAAAATTGGTACCGATTAAATATTCGAATTGAAGTTGGTGTTCAGCGACTTTTAGAACAGACTGTGGAATAGACTTTCTATCGGCGGAAACGGTTACATATGCGATTTTGTAGAAAATTTATGAGTGGAATTTAATTGAATAGTCATTTAGGTATCATACAAAGCTACACTGGTTCACTAAAATGTTGCAACTAAATTGTTGGGGGCAATTTTTTAACCTAGTAATGAAATTAAACTAAAATAAAATATGTTGTTGACAAAGTTGGTAAGGCAGTTGGTAATAAAGAGTCTTTCAAAAGTGACGCATAGATGTCAGTAGCGAATAGTTCCTAGACGATACCTGTTTTTATGCCATCTCTCACATTTTTTCAGGTAGACACATGCACAATTTTACACGAAAGAACAACGCATTAAAATTATTGAAACTTATTATGAAAATGGCCAATCCTTAAGAACAACATATCGAAAAATTCTTAGTTTTTTTCATGGAAATAATGAAACGAATGAGTTGACCATGCAAAGGTTGGTGAACAAATTTCAAGAAACTGGTTCTGGTTCTGTCGATAATAGAAAAAAGACTTGCAGATCCACTGGACGTTTTTTTGAGAATTTTGTTTCTATAGCGCAAAGTATTGCTGTACAACCTTCAACATCGATAGCTCGACATTCTCAACAATTAGGTACATATTCATGACTCGACTGATTGGCGAATTTTCCCTGTATGCGTGCTCCTGGAGGGCATTTAAATTATGCAGCTTTTCGCATTTAATTGCTCAGAGCCGTACTTCGAATGGCAATAGTGAAACCTGAAAGAATTTAATTTTTTACATTTTTTATTTTAAAACAACATCCAGGCGCGTCTTTTGATAGACCCTTCATTTACTGAAAAATGGGGCTGCATCCGTAAGACTTTTTTAGTCTTTTAATACATCAACTGGTTGGAAAATATGGAGATTGTTTTTAATCCTGTACGCAATTTCATGAGTGACACAAGCGATGCCAGTAGAGAAACGCTTAGTGACGATGTAAAACAAGGTCGGGATAGTCCCAATAGAGCACCGAAAGAGTGAGTGAAGTCATTAAAATAAAACTAAGTCGTCCGTGAAAACACTAGAAAGCTAATTGGAGATTAGATATTTGTAGGTATCCGTAAGCTCAATAAGGCTTGTATCACACAAGCTGGCAAGTTGAATAGTTTTAAATCACAATTATTTATACTTAAAACGTCGTTTGACGATAAAAAGAAGGAGTCTTGAAACGGTTAAAGTCAATCAAGGTACTGTTAATAATATCCTTTAACTCCGGCTCGACCGAAGGGCCAACATTAATATCCATTCATGGAAAGAACACAGGTAACTCGCTTGGAAATATTCGCTGTTTGTTTCTATTCGTTCGGTGAGTTTTGGAATAGGGGGTGTATACTGTTTATGTAACATCACAATCTTTTAGATGAGAAAAGTAGTGCTCACTTCAAGTCTGGGGTCTTAATCTATATTGTAAATTACCTTTATGGATGAAGTATAAGTCAATGGCCTAGTACATAAAGTGGAAATGTTAAAATTGTGAGAGAAATCCTTATTCAACCTTGCTTTGTGGTAACCTTTTTTATTTTTTACTAAATTGACATTATACAATAAATCGAAATATAATGCCTTCCATAATAAATTGTATTTTTCTTTATACACTTTTTAGTATATAGGCCAGGTTAGGTTAGATGGATTGCTCCAAAAGAGTTCATTCGATAATCCCAGGCTCAAAGAAAATGGTTCACTTGATTAGAGGCACTGAGCAAATAAGAAAAAAAATAATATCAAATATGGAATTTTTTTTTATTTATTATGTTTTTTTTTACATTTATTTTGTGCTGCCACCTTGTACATATATTACTTCGTAAATAAGGTGATGCATGGATTTGTACAAATTATTCAGCTTAATAACAGTGCGGACCAGACCGTTTTGGTGATTTGAATTAGAGTATTTTTGTCTTCAAATGGTTGCCCACTCTCATAAACCTTATGAGCAGGCTATCCATTTAGATTTTCAATAATGTTCAGATCTGGGAAATATTTTGGTTATGCTAAAGTTTCAACGGATCCAAGTTTTGACCTCACTTGAAGTGTGTACAGGTGCATTATGCTGTTGAAAGATCCAATTAATAGGTCCAAATGTTTCACGAATCTCGAGAAGAGATGATTTCAACAGAGCTTTATAGCTGTATCTAGTCATTTTGTATTCTATAATTTTCAATTCCAGCTCGCCATGGTACGATATTGCTCCCCATAACATATCGCTATCATCACGACTGACTCAAGTACCTCTCCTCCTTTCTTGAGTCATGAAAATAGTAATTGTATCCATCAGGCCCATTCAGATTTAACTTCTTTTCGTCACGAAATACTACTTCGCATTCACCAGAATCGTTATGTGTTGCAAAACTCCCATTCATGTGGCCCCTTGCTAAATCGAGGCGGCGTTCTTTCCGAAATTTTTAACAGGTGTTTTTTTTGTAATTTTTTATGCTCCAGATGTGGCGCGTTTAGAATAACCCTTCGAGCGGTGGATTTGCTGGCAGCAACACTTACCATTTCTTTAATTTTTGCTGTTGCAAGGACGAAATTTGATGCAATCCTAAGGATTTGGGGGCTTTCTTCGGTGTCAAAGCCTTCTTAGTTCTGCCTTTGTAGTTCTTACCATAGGAGCTAACTTGGTTTCACATAAAGGTCAACAACGTTTGGTTTTCGATCAACCTTTTTGGCAATTTGGCGATTTGGAAGCCCCTCCGTCTTTTTCGCGATCTGCTAAACCTTTCTGCTTTCCCATTTCATTAGAAATAAAAAGCGACCACTTTTCTCAGCTTCATTTCGGAAATAATTTAGGCTTGCTTGGCGCTTCTATTCAAGTGAACCAATAAATCAAGTATTACAACTGCTGAAGTTATGCTGCAGCAAAATAACGTTAGATGCAGTAATATCTTGATGCAAGTTTATTTTGGAGCAAAGTACAGTCTTCACTTGAACCCTCAGAAAACCTTGGATTACTAGATCAAATACCAACATTTAATAACCATTTTCTTCCATAAAAATTATTGCCTCTAATCAAGTGAATTGGGCTGAACGGTGCTTCAAACGAGGCAGTTCTGCCATCCATAATCCAGTCTCCCGTTAGTATTAGTGGATGGAAGTTTTTGTTCATCGAGAGATGGGTAAAATTAAGAACAGATGTGCAAATTAATCTACCTGCTGTTAGTGGTTGTTACAACATAATCTTGTAAAAACAGGAAACCCATAAGCAGTTGACCAGTCATTATCCTATAGCACCTGCCTCCGCCTGGGCAACCACTACGCTTGGTTAGAATATCATTCTGCGGCGCCTGAGCCCTCAATAGGTAATAATAGGAAAAATGATTGCCTAGTCAAGCACAGGTACACCTGACTTTTTCTGAAGACAAATCAATAGTAGAGTCATGCGAAAGAATAGGTAGCGTCACCATAAGAGTTATGGAATATTTAATATACCAATAAAAATTGTGCGCCATAGCAATCGAGCCGCTAAATCTGTTATAGGGGTTTAAATTTTATCTACGCCAAATGTGAAGACATTAGCTGGAACTACGCTTGCCTATGCCTATCTTATCCCGCATAAGTTTTTCATCTTTGGTGACCTCTAGTAAAATAACCATATCAAAATTTTCGTGGAACATTTTAACCCTATAACTGCCTTCTTTAACAACTTGTAGTTATAGCTGTTTTGAGAACGGGTCAAAAAAAGCCCATTTACTTAGCATATTAGAGGGTTAAAATCTACTGCAAAATATTCCTTGATCAATTCAACTGCAGAAATTTTAGAACAGACATTTTTGGTTCCACACAGTCAGATTATTTTCGATAAATTAAACGTTCTACCTTCTAGACAACTACAATCATCGGGTAAGCTGGTCTGGCAGACATTTTTGGTTAAATTGTTGCACTGTGTTATTAAAATATTTTTATTTTTTATATCACACATATATATACATACCTCTTTCATCAAGGCCAGCGTTCTGGTAGTGCGTGTACTGTCAACGGTTGGTACTAAAATTTCACTAAACCTCATTTCGGGATCGTGAATATACTCGGGTACCACCCATTCCCAAGCAATCCAACATTCTTTTTCACGACTATAGAAATAGTCGTATAGTGTAGGTTTGCTATTGGGCAGCTGACCACCGGTTGCTGGTTTTTGTTGTGAGTCCGTTACGGTAGGAAAGCCAGCAATTCGCTTCATAAACTCGTCGTAGATTGGTTTGTCCCGCTCGATGAGTGTGGCTCCCAGTGAGTTGTAGGCGCACTGCAAAGTGGAAATGAGGAGTAATAAAATGCGAATAAATGTAAATTAATATACGAATATGGGCGATGCAGACTTGGAATTAAAATTTTTCTAATACTAGAATTAAACTAATGGGTTTGCAAGTATTTAGCGAGAATATCAAAATTGATAGTCCTCTGGGGTAGTTAATGGTACTTCAATGCCTGTTATAATTTTAGTAATTTTGGACCGGCTTTAAAGTAGTCTAAATATTCCAGCACATAATCTAATCATTACAAAATATGTAGACTAATTGGTTAGACAAAGAGTGCCGTCGTGAAAATACCGATTTTCCATTCGTATTAAGAGAACGGCGGTCATCGTAGCCGTTAATGAAGCTATTAAGGCTAGAATACATTTTTTTGACAAACTTCAAAGCTTAGCGTTTTTGTTTTTACTGTAGGTGGCAAACAATTAATCATCCATTTTTTCCAAATAAATTGTTTACCAAAAAAATTTAAATTAATTTGTTTTGAGTAATGAAAACCTTATTTTGACTTTCAGCTCTTCATTGCTTTTCTCTTTGTATATTGCAGCTGTCTAATTCAGGAAAGTCAAATATGGTTGACTAACGACGCCATTCGCAAAAATTATAAATCGTCTGCTATAGGGTAATTTTGCGCCACCTTGTATAAATTAGTGTTAATTTATATAGAACTAACTGATAGCCGAATTATTTGTTAAATTACTAGGTGCGCAACTAAGTTCTCGCTGTTTTTTGATGAAAATACACCTTTATTCTGAAAAAATGGTTACAAGTGAATCATCGAAAGTATTGCTACTACTTTTACCCATCTTTCTCGTAGATCTCGTATACCGTCTTCATATGATGGGAACTGCTGGTCAGCTAGACCATGTGCCATCGATCGGAACAGGTGATAATCGGACAGCGCAATATCTGGAGAATATGACGGGTGGGGTAGGATTTCCCATTCCAGTAATTCTAGGTAGGCTTTAACGGGTTTGGCAACGTGAGGCCGAGCCTTGTCATGCTGTAGAATCACTTCTTCATGCCGCTCTGCGTATTGCGGCCGCTTCTCGCGCAGTGCTCGGCTCAATCGCATCAATTGAAGTCGATACCAATCCCCAGTGATGGTTTCGCTTGGTTTCAATAGTTCATAATAAATAACTAGTTCAAAAATAAATAATAAACCCTTCCTCTCTTCCTTCTTTGCCGTTGGAGCAGTTGTTCGTTCGACGATCAACATCCCTCATCCCTCCCTTTTAACTCATAAGGAACCCAAGTCCCCTGTTTCTAAATCATTCCCAAAGCATGCAATCGCTTGGAAATGGATTAGCGGGTAACTCCTTATACTAAAGCAAGTGTTTAACACTGATCCTCACTGAGCAATGCCTCCAATTCAGCGTCTTCGGTGGTTTTTGGCCTTCCTTCACGTGGACGGTCGTCAACATTAGAGGAAAATCAACACTTCCCTCAAATGACGATTATTCCGCACAAAATCAGACATTTTCACAAAACCAAAAGTAAATGATACCAAAACAAAATCACTAATGTGCCGAGACCGTTTGCTTACCATATGTCTAAGCTTAGTTTATGACGCTTAGGTTATATTAAAATAAACTAGCACACACTGCTGGCGGCAGCTATTGGCAAACAGCGAGAATTTAGTTGCGCACCTAAAGCACCCATAAAAAAGTGTTCCCAAGCCCGGAAGATGTACCGAGAAAGTGGAATCTTATCGCCCCATCAGTTTCTCGCCTTTTGCCTCTATAGTTATGGGGTCTCTATTTTTCAAAATAATGATGCATATAATTGGAGACCGAAAATGAATCCAAAATTATGAATTCGGCTTCAGAAAGACACACGGTACCATCAAACAGGTGCACAGGCTCGTAAGCGGTATCCTTAAAGTGCAGAAGAAAAATTGGACAGCAGCGTTTTTTGGCTTCTCCGAAGCCTTTGTCGCATTTGGTATGACGGTTTACTTTGTAAAATAAACGAAACTCGATCCATAAATTATGAAACTTTTATCAAGTCCTACCTCAAATACCGACCAGTCAATGTGTTAAGCAAAACAAAGAACACTCTGAACTCTATGAAATTTTAGCTGGCGTTGTCCAAGGCAAAATACTTCACTTAAAATCCAAAAAGGACTGAATATTTTAACTCAATGGCTAAAATATTGAAAAATAAAATCCAATGAGACAAAATCAGTTCAAGTAACTTTTACACTCAATCGAAGCATTTGCCCTCCTGTGAAACTCAATAATGTAATCGTACTCCAAAATAATGTTACGAAATATCTCGGTTATGCACCTCGATAACAGACTTATATGAAAAGCACATATTTTCACTAAATGTTAGGCACTTGGAATCAAACTCCGAAATCTATACTGGTTACTTTATCGAAATTCTCATGCTTCTCTCAAAAACAAGCTGTTACTCTGCTCAGCCATCTTAAAACCAATATGGAACTAATGGCTTATCCCAAAGATTCCTATCGAAAACTCTTAGAATCGTTACAAAAGCACCAAATTATATCACAAATGCCCAAATACATCGTGATCTCAAATTTCCCACAATAGCTCAAGAATTAAAAAAAAACTTGCCGCATCACACAATATAAGACTTCAATCGTACCCAAACCCTATAATGGCAGAAATAACTTTCAATTCCATCTCCTTTAACAGACGGAAGTCAATAACGGATTTATTATGCTAAGAAGCAAAAATCTAGCAATAGGTGCTTTTCATGCGTGCCTAGTATAATGTCTTAGTCTTAAGTGCTAGTATCGATGGATTCAGAAAAAAAAATAACCTTGGCTTGGATAGAGTTGGATTCTTTAAATTACCTTGAATATTAGAGAGAAAAATCGCTGGAGATCATTTTATATTCATGACATAGAAATCCGGTTGATCTTTACAAAATTGTTGAGGAAGTGACAGTTCGACTCAAAAAAATGTATAAAGATATCACGCTCTCAATACTAAGGATCGTTTATAGGTACTCGTACATTATGTGAGTGACATTTTTTGGCACTGAAAACAAATCAAGTGAGCTTTGCTGCAGCCTTTAGAAAAGGTTTCTAGTAATTAAATTAAACATCATACATTCATCAAAACACGATGCCCGCTGCAGAGTCAGTTATAACTTCGGTCATAAACGTAAAATTTGGAATTAGGAAATATTTATGTTTTTACCTCCATGAGAATTATCGCCATTGACAACTATGGTTTGGCAGCTGAGAATGGCAAACTGTGTTGACATTTCTGTTTAGTAAGGAGGAAAAAAGAAATCTGTTCGCGAAGTTCATACAGCACTGGCGGCATTTCTTTCGAAAGGAGGAAGGAGCTGCCGTTACGGTGGATGGCGTGCGCTATGGAGCCATGCATTTTGGTTTCAACAAACTAATCAGCTAAACATCGAAGACATTTGATTCCAACCAGACGGTAGAACTTACCATACATCGCGCTTAAGAATCGATTGGTTACAATACTCAAGCCACCGTTGACGTCATACTGCCAGATTTTATGGAAAAAGGATATCATATTCAAAAAATTAGCTACCGGATTATAATTCATTAAAAAATATCATTCCCAAAATCTTTCTTTTTGTATTATAATTTTAAGCTCTCTATGAATTATGAACACCCCCCACCATACGTCGTGTCCTGAAATGAGAGTGTTATAATGGCCGCATAGCTAGAAAAATCCATATATAAATGCACGAACTAGGAAACTGCGGTTTAATTTTGCTAAGGACTACATAAAATATGATGAAACTTATTGAAATGAGATGTCACTTTCCTGGATGAGAGCAAATTTAACTTATTCGGTAGTGACAGGAAAGTCGTGGTTTAACGGAAGCGCAATGAAAAGCTGAAATCGCTTAAATCGAGTGTAAAACACGGCAGTGGTTATTTGATGGTTTGGGGATGTATTTCCGACAAATGAAACGGCAATTTAGTTTTTATAAATAGAAACCATTGTGTATAAGGAAATATGTATGTTTCTATATATTGAGTCAGAACTTGGAACAGTCAGCAGTAAAAATTGGCATTATGGCTAGTTTTAAACTGTACATTGCTCGAGAATGGCCGCTTTATAATTAACCAAAAGTTCTTGCTACCCCATGCGACCTAAACCCTACAGAAAAATTGTGGGACGAGTTGGACCGGGGTGTGCGACAAATACCAGTTCCTTCTCCCATTGAACTAAAAACAAGGTTACAGGAAGAATGGGCGGAAATTGAGCCAGATTACACGCAACAATTTATTAAAAACATGCCAAAACGTTTATCCGATGCTATTAGCAACATTGAATTTAGTACTTAAGATTAATTCTATTAAGTTTAGGCATTTCTGTACAATTATGTTATTGAAAAACTGAATATTAATGTTTTATGAATTGTTGACTATTTTATGTTTTCTTGTCCTAATTCGTTTATAGCAATTAAATTTTTTAACTATGGCTAATATATTGAATTTACATAAATATGGCCAACTCCTATTTAAGAAAAATTATTATTTTTATTTTATTTTATTTAAAAATAACTGAAATTTGGGCCCAATTAATAACCGAATATTAAAGTTATCCATTGTTGGTTTAATAGATACTTTTATCCTTTGTTGGGTACATGCTCGAGGTCTTCGGTTTCAAAAGTTTCGTGCTTGGGCACTATCGAATGTTAATCACGAATCTACGACGGAAATTAGGGAAAGTGTACTATTAGTATTTAAGGGATTGCTCATCCCAAAGTAAAATTTTTACTCCAATCTTAGTTTAATTTTCTTCAATTGGCTCTTATGAATGTAGGCAGAGATACCCAAAGTAAAATTTGTCTTCTGATCTTTATAACTTCGACCTTATGGTCTTTTGTGCCTTTTACACTTTCCAACACTGGTTATCTAATCACTTTAGGGGAAACATTTACATCTCATCTTATGAGATACTGCAAAGCAATTCAGATATTCTCTAGCACTTAAATAAACTTGAAACTCTATTAAATAAAGGGCAAATTTCGAAAGCATGACAATGTTTCATAGAAAAATTGCCATTCTCACCTGAATAAATCCACATTCAATCGCGTCCTGGTCGTAAACGATAGCCTCCGGTGCCTCTGTTGTTATGTCAATCACGTTGCTGTATACAGGCAGCACAGCATCGTACATGCAGCAAAATTGCACAACCATATTCAGTTCCGTTTGGGGAATGACCATTTTCAAGGGATTACCCTGAGAGGTTCCATCCACACCCTCCAAGATAAAACCGATCGATTGCACAATTATTTTCTCGTAAAATTCCTGCAAAGCCAAGTGAAAAAAGAAAAACGTGAAACATAAGAACAAAGTGGATGATGTCGAAGTAGGCAAATAGAAATGGAGTAGCCGCCTTACATTTAATATCTCGTGTTCGCCTTCGGGGCGCGTCAATATCCAACGTTGCCAGTACGGAGCGTAACGCAGATTTTTTGGATCCACATAAACCATGCCGGCGCGGGAGACAGTAGCTGGTGATGCATACCACAAGTTGCCGACCTACAAAATATTGCAGTATAATAGCCTTGTGCACATTAGGGTGGAGTGATTGTTTTTTGATTGCTTTTGGCAGATTTGCAGAAAGCTGACTTTCTATTCCTGAAATAAGGGTATAAAAAAGTATTTGCCTTTTCGTGCGTTAAGAGGTGCCACCGATTAATTTTTGCAAGTATTTAATTCAATATTTTCATTTTTACCTCGGAAATGGGCATACATTTATACGTATTTACTTTTGGTTTTTGTGTAAATTGATTCCAAAGGATTTTCAAGGCCTATCCAGGTAACTTATATTTAGCCATTAGTTATGGCGAAAAGGCTTTTAGAGGTGTACCACCTAGCAGACCGTTACCCAATACTGAGCGAGTCATCAAAGCTAAATTTTGTAAAACACAAAGCGATTGACGTAGAATCCAAAGTTCCCCTTAATTTTTTTTTACCATACCTAACGAGTAAACCTATCTGTCATCCTTGAACCATTAGCTATGGTGGAAAAAATAAATTGTGAGAGTAACTTTGGCTATCAAGTCCTAGGGGTTTGACAGAGAGAGAGGC
>JAYXIM010016484.1:0-19568 GCA_037575425.1 Anastrepha fraterculus
TTCGAATCTCGGTGAAACACCAAAATTAAGACAAACATTTCTCTAATAGCGGTCGCCCCTTGGCAGGCATTGGCAAACCTCCTAGTGTATTTCTGAGTCGGCTTTGAACGGTAGATCTCACCATTTGTGGAACAACACAACGCACGCCACAAATAGGAGGAGGGGCTTGGCCAAAAATCCAAGAAGATTGTAAGCGCCAATTATATATATATAATACATGCGCACTATCAGAATGGCATATATAACAGTTTTTAATGGGGAAATCAAATATTTCGTTTGATATTTTTTCCCCTTGCCGGTGTGAATTCTATCTCTCTTTTACCAATAGCAATTTCATATAAGTGAGAAGTATGCATATATAATGTACTTTAAACGGCAAGGCAAATCATTTGTATGCTTATAATTTGGCTGCTCTGAAAAATGCAATAGTTAAAAATTTTGTTATGTTTGTTGTATGGTCTCCATAGCCGCATAAGTATATGCTTGGCTAACATTTAAAAATGCGTGAGTTCAAATCTCCATGGATGAAACACCAAATTGATATGTAAGAGTTATCTAATGAATACAAAAAAAATATTATATATTTAAATAAAACATTTTATAATAACGAAAATGAGGAGTTTTTGTCAACAGTGCTGATTATTTTTTGATAACGGAAATGAGTAGTTTGGCCCATCACTGCTGATTACTTTTTGATAACAAAAATGAGAAGTATGATTATTAGTGCTGAGAAGTTTGTATTGACGACAATGAGGAGTTTAGTTGACTGCAGTTATTACATTGTATGAATAAAAATGATTAGTCGCTTCGCCTTTAGAGCATAGTAGATATATTTCTCAGTTATAGGAAATTACTATGAATAAAAGAGAGATAGAACATCACACCGACAAGGGGAAACTATCAGAACTTTCCCATGGCTAGAACGAAAATGTGTAGATTAATGACGATAGTGATGATGATAATATGAGTGTTTATATGATAGTCAGCTGTCTTGTAGCGAAGTAAACGTTTTGCATCAATAAAATTAGAAGTTCCAAAACCATTCTTCTTTTATTGAATTTCATTATTTATAATACATTTTTTTTATTTCTAAGGCTTATTACATTGGTTTGGGGAGAAAAAATCTCCCAAAAGCAGATGGCTGTATGCTTGTTGTCAAGGTGACATTTCACACTAAAAAAAATCGTTTGCTGGTTTTTGTTTGCTCCAATCGGTAGTGAGTGCCAACAAGAAAGAATTCATTTACATACATTTACAGATTTCTTTGATAAAGGCGTTAAGGCGAAAATAAGTCCAGACCGCGAAAATTGTGAATGGTGTTTATTGTGCCGATACTGTAACCGTTGATTACGTGCAATTTTGGTTTCGTCGATTCCGTTCAAGCATTTTTGATGTTGGAGAACTATTAACTATAATACAATAAATATTCAAAGAATTGAATAGGCGATCTTTTGAATATGAGAAAAATATCTCAACAAATTTAGAAATTTCATTAAACTCTAGTAATAGGAGCATTTCAATCAGAAAGAGAGAAAACTCTGATCTACGAAGAGCTCTGGCAGGAATATTAAAGAAAAAAGTCCATCAAAACACGCCACGGGCAGCAGCTCCACGAATCAAATAGAAAATCAAAGCCAAAGATAAGATTATGCTCTTGTTCTACAATGATTTTAAGCTAATCCATAAGCGTCGCGCTTCATAGGTAGGGATATGATCAGAGCACCGCAAATTCCGCAACGGAGAATGTAACATGTAGATTCGGAGCGGATAGATGACAGCCTATGTGAGGGATCCTCTTGGACAAAGAATCAAAATTCTTCCACTGTGTTACCGTGGGCGGAGAAGCAGAAGAAAAAGGACCAAACAGGTGGAAAAAGGAAGAAGGGGTCTTGGGTTAGAAGATGACGACCAACGGCGATTAATTACAATACAATTGTATTAACCGCTTCAAGCTACTCATGAAATTCACCAGATGTGTTATACCTAAATCCGCAATATCCGCAAGTGTAGCAAAACAAGTGGGAGCCCAGATGCATAAATGTTTTCCCGGCGAGGGCAGGACAGCTGAGAAGAAGGTGCTGAAATGATTATGCCTCATTCTCCTGATAGCTTCTGCAAAATTGACATGAAGCAATCCCAAGCCTCACCGCATGCCCACCTAATGGATAGTGTCCGGTGAGGATACGGCTTTGTTAGCCGTAGAAGCTCCCTCGATCGCCCTGTTTTACCCGCGCGGCCAGCAGAATCTCGCGAGACCTATCAGTCCAGGCGTAAACCAAAGGTCCTCAAGGGAACCCCAGTCCTCTCGTTTTGCGATGAAACCGGCTCCAGAGTCCCTTGTCTAGCCAGCTTATCAGCGAAGTAGTTTCCCACTATGCCGCTTTGACCAGGAACCCCGATGAGCCTAAGATCGAAGTATTCGGATGCAGTCGAAAGAGAAGTCAGGCTTTTTCTGATTAATTTCAAATGCACAAACAACGAGTTCAAGGCCCTAATTGCCGCCTGGCTGTCGGAATAGATGTTTACGTACTTTACCAAGCGGAAGTACTTGCAATTGGGGAAGCCTGTAGGTTACTAATCGCAGATTTCTCTTTAAAGGGCAATATCGCTATTCTTTCGGATAGCCAAGCCGCAATCCAGGCGCTGGACGCGACTATAACAACCTCTAAAGTGGTGGAGCAAAGTAGGAATAGCCTCACCAACTTGAGTGAAAACCATAGAGTAACCTTGATTTGGGTCCCGGGACACCGGAACATAGAAGGTAACGAAAAAGCTGATGAACTGGCAAGAGGGGAATCTGCCATGAATAACGCTCTTGCAGTACCAGTATTCACTCCACTAGGTGCGGTCAAGAATGCAATTTCCCTAAAATACCTTCGAATTGCAGATTGTAGATGGAGAGACCAGACGAAATGCAAAATCAGCAGAACGTTATGGCCCACCTACAACCTCAAGCAATCGTTGACATTAATAAACATGAAACGACGGGACACCTGCAGACTTACGGCAGTCATAACTGGCTTCTGGTCTATCGGAGAACAAGCCGCCAAAATGGGCATCCCTCACAACACATACTGTCATAGTTGTAAACAACCGGAGGAAAAAGAAACAATCTTCCATTTCCTCTGTGAATGCCCTGCCCTATGGAAGGACAGAATGTTAACCCTGGGCAAACCGCTGTTCGAGAGTCTCGAGCAACTGTCTGGCGTAGACGTCAACAACCTAATAAGGTTCCTAAACCGCACAGACTGGATATAGTCCTGCTGCAAATAACTGTTAAACAATTTGGTAACGAGGATGTGGCAACAAAATGGTGCGGAAGCGCTAGTTGGATTCTGGATGAATCACCACTCTAACCAACCAACCAACCGAAATTACAGAAGAAAGCAAGTCACTGCTTCCTTAATTGCATCTACTTCCGCTTGGAAAACACTACAGGGGTCTTGATGAGGAACTGCTCGCAGAAAACTCCCCACCCACTCTGCCGTCCCACTTCAACCCATGCGTAAACAGGTTTGTTTGGAGACAGGTCATGCTCCAAATGTTGCACCCCGCCCACGTTTAATATGGAGACCAAATGAAGGATGCGTACGCAAAAGCTTCAGGGTCGTATAAAGATAAGTGAAATCGGAGCTATGACGCCTAATAAAAGCAAGCGTTGCATAAGATTTGGTAATAATAAAATTTATGTGACTAGCAAAAGTAAGTTTCAAATTCAATAATACACCCAAGTCTTTAATTTCACTTATGCTAAATATGCGATACGAGGTGTCAATGATATTAACACGCTTAGAAAGGGTAATGGGTATACATATTGACATATATAAACCTATTTTAGTTACCTATTTACTTACTATTTAAACTACTGCTTAAACTCACCAAACTGTCAAAAGAAGAGCTTAAGTTGACTTATTTCGCAAATGAGATTTCAGGTTGCACGAATACTCGTATCATACTAATAAGCGTAGATATATAGGTAAATATATAAATTCATGTAAATGCCCTCTTGGGTTGCTGTGGCAATGACATTGTTTCACCAGCACGTGGCCAAAGAGTGAGTGGCATTACGCGGCATGTCTGCTCTTCTAGGAAATGTTTTTATTGCTATACGAAATAATGTTTCACTGGTTTGGGGTCTTTCACTTTGCTGGCATATGCTCCACGTTTTGAGGTTTTGAGCGATGGGTGACTCTTAACTACCCGGAATTGATATATGTATTTTATCAAAATATCCATACAAAGACGCATCCGCAGTATGTCTCACATTATTTTACCTTTTCATATACAGTCCGGTTCACATGATTGGATGCAATAATTTTTATGGAAGAAAATGGTTAATAAAGCAACCTTATTTGATCTCGTAATCCAAGGTTTTCTGATAATTCAAGTGAAGACTGTACTACTTTGGTCGAAAATAAACATGCATTAAAATATAATTCCATCTAACTGTATTTCTGTAGCTTCAGCAGCTGTAATACTACGCTTGATTTATTGGTTCACTTGATTAGAGGCACTAACCGAATAAGAAAACAAAAAATAATAAATATAGAAATTTTTTTTATATTTATTATTTATTTATTATTATTTTATTTTAGATTTTGTTTGTACCATCTTGTTTATAAATTACTTCGTAAATATGTTGACGAATGGATTTGTACAAATTCTCCGATAGCCTAATGAAATGTCAGACCAGGTCGTTAAAATGATTCGAATTGAATCATTTTTGTCTTCAAATGGTTGTCCATTCTCATAAAACTTACGGGCTAGCCATCCGTATATATTTTCAATAATATTTAGATTTGAAGAATACGGCGGCCATGCTAAAGTTTCAACGTTTTGAGACGCAATCCAAGTTTTGACCACACCACTAATAACATAACTCCTGCGAAAGACTGCAGCTCTTCCTTCGTTATTATTGGTGTTTTCTTCGTTGGTTTTGTTTCTTTTTTTTGCTCTCAATCTTGCCCATGATTTACGGGCCCAAACTCACTGCCGCTTTCTCTGCACGTGTCTGTAGTTTCCGTAAGTCCTATGGTTATCTATGGAACAGGGAGGCCATACTAGGGTTGACACTGGCATTTGTAGGTACCATTGTTCAAAGCCAGACTTGAAACTAGAACTAATGGAAGCAGTAGTCCCAACCCAACCTATATATTCAATTAAGATGCCGCGCTCTGAGTGCATTGTGAGATCTGTCAGGCTTCAATAGGGCGGATAAGCAATAAACCCTCCTGTAAGTCATTTCTGTTGGATTTCACTCCGCCTATGAATACTACAGAGGTTTGCTGCCCCAGCCCGATTGCAAGCTGCTTCCGATCTAGTATATCATAATCAGAACCTTACTGGAATCAATCCTGATGGCCCGCAGGCCGCACTATCATCTTATCATCAGCCGCTTCTAACATGGAGAATAGTAGCTAAGCAGGTAGCTGCCCATTATGAGTCAGGTGGCCTTGGATTTTTTTATGTTCACCATGCCGTTGAAAGAGAAACTTATTTGTAAAATTTGTTGTCGGCTTGCCTTTGATACAGGACCCTCATCGGAACAGCTAGCTCTTACACCGCGTCCTCCGTCTC
Organism: Anastrepha fraterculus; assembly: GCA_037575425.1. Lineage (NCBI taxonomy): Eukaryota > Metazoa > Arthropoda > Insecta > Diptera > Tephritidae > Anastrepha > Anastrepha fraterculus. The sequence goes on from JAYXIM010016484.1 coordinate 5,578, forward strand.
TGCCGCTCATTGTCGAGGGTTGTTAATGTGACAAGACTTATTCGCCACTAACCTGCTACCACAGGTCACCCGGCTATCGGCGACCAGTCGACCCCCATGGTAGCTTGGAGTCCAGCTTAGTCATCCGATCCATAGGGAGCGTGGACTTCCACACTTGAAATATGCACATGTGCACTATTCTGTTGAAAGATCCAATTAATAGGACCAAATGTTTCACGAATCTCGGGAAAAGATGATTCCAACAGAGCTTTAAAGCTGTTTCAAGTCATTTTATATTCTATAACTTTCAATTCGAACCTTTACGAATGTGATGTCGTCTCAAGTACCTCTCCTCCTTTCTTAGGCCATGGAAATGGAAATCGTATCCATCCGACCCATTCAGATTGAACTTCTTTTTTCCATTCAGAGGGATCGTTGTTTGTAAAAGAACTCCAAGCCATGTGATCCCTCGCAAACTCGAGGCGGCGTTCTTTGCGAAATTTATTAAAAGGTGTTTTTCTTGTAATTGTGTATGCTTCAGATGTGACGCTGTTAGAATAGCCCTTCGAGCGGTGGATTTTCTGGCAGCAACATTTGTCATTTCTTAAATTTTTACTGTTGGAAGGGCTGAATTTTCGGCTATCCTTCGGCGTCAAAGCCATTGCAGTTCTGCCTTTGTAGTTCTTACCATAGGAGGTAACTTGGTTTCACATAAAGGTCCACAACGTTTGGACTTCGATCAATGTTTTTGGCAATTTGGCGATTTGAAAGGCCCTCTGAGTTCAAGATATCAATTTGTTTTTTTTTCGTGATCTGTTAAACCTTTCTGCTTTCCCATTTCATTAGAATTAAGAGGTCTTCGGCCAAACACAATGAATGCTTAAAAAACGATTCATTTCCACAACTTTACTGCGCAAATAATGAGTGCCTCTACTCAAGTGAACCGGACTGTATAAGTACAGTTTACAAAAGCATATTAATATGTATATACAGAAAAGCAAATACATACAAACATATGCACATAAATATTAGTGTGCTATTATGCTCAACATGATTTGTTCGCAACACCTCCGCTATGCGTTGACAATATGCGCCTGTGGCAGCGCAATACACATCGGCAAATACTTACCTTAATAAGTCCCAAAAACAAAGGCACATCCTCAAAGACGAACTTCGGAAAGTTCATGTCACGCAGCACACGCATCAGCACAACAGCCTCGGGTAGATCCTCCGATGCTCGCTTCATCACACCCGCCATCCGCAGCACCGAATTCAGCGAACGCAAACCCCAATCGTAATGGCATTGCTTGGAGAGTTGTTCCTCTGCCAGCTTGTAGAGTACTGTCATCTTCTTTGCCAGAACCTTTAAAAGTAATTACCGTTATTATTATGAAAATATTCGAAAAGGAAATGTGCGTTATAGTTATGGCTGTGGTTGTGGTTCTGATTAAATTGTGAACAGGGCGTGGGGGAGTAATGCTAAGAGAGAGAGAGAGAGAATGTTGTTGAAGCGGTTGTGTAGATATTGTGTGCATGTACAAGTATGTGCGTGTGTGCTATGTATACTTGTTTGTATGACTTCAGCTTTTATTGCGCAAACAATGGTGGCTCCTGGTTGCGATTTGTTGTGCAGCCGCTACAGCCACCGTCGCTGCCGTCGCCGCCACCGCTGTAAGTGTTTAGATTCTGAGCCGCATTTTGGCAACTTAATAATCGCATTATTGTTATGATGTCATTATATTATAAGCATATGAAGTCATTGTGGGAGCGTAAAGCGCGTTTGTAACCAGCAACAATGAGTAGTAATAACAAAGTCGACATCGGCAACTATGGGTTAATGGAGCACATTTTGATAAACACCTGCGCACCTACACGCATACACGCATTTAGCAGCTTAACATATGCTGCATATAGTTAGTTTCACAAGTGTGCGCTGAGGTATGTAATTTCCAAGTGTTGTGCTGGTATGTGTGCGTAACAGCGTGCGATGCTTACTTTGGCCGTTAAAAATCCATCAGAGAAGAGCGAAATTAAGCAGATCAACTCCAAATCCGGTTTAATGCAGGTCACCGGCCGAAATAGCGCCTTCACCGATTCAGGCAACTCTGTACGCCCTGCATAGCCCGGGTTCATGGTGACAAAGACGCCAACCTTGCGGTCGAGTTTGATGTCACTGCCTTCGAACTGCATATGAAAAGCAAAGAAGAGAAAAAGGTTGAAATAATATTAAATTTTATTTGCTTTGAAAATTTACAACATGGAGCTTAAAAGTTCAAGCTTAAGAAATTCTACTAAATCTACGTTTATGAAAAATGTAAGAGGCGGTTTTTATGGTCAAATATCAGGCATTCTTTTTTAACAGTTCTTTTTTACTAGTTAGGCTTCACTGTACTTTTTCAAGTAATTTCATGCTTCCTCTATTCTTTTAATGGTTGTTTCAAGGATTTGTAAAATTGTTGGAAAGACCAAGTAGAGAAGGACTTGGCTTCACTTGTTGTGTCGAACTGACGCCGGTTAGCATGAGAAAGAAAATACTTTGTTAAACTCGGCCAAAATCGCTTCAGCGGCTATCGCGCCAATCAAGAAGAAAAATTGATGTGCAAAATTTTACTATAAAATATTAATTTGCTTATAAGAAGGGGAATAATCCGCATTATGATACTGAAAATATACAATATGTATTTTATGAATAGGCGCTTGACATGCCACGAAAAAACGTGAAGTTTTACTTAGGACTATCTAATGAATACCGTTTTCGAAATAAAATAAGGCGGTTTTTGGAATGCTGGGATGTTTGGCCATAGTATTATTTTAGACAGCCAAAGGCTTACTAGAAACTCATCTGATTTTACTACCGCTACCTTAAGAGATGGAGTTTGAGGTAAAGAAAGGAATGGGATTTGAATTCAGTAGTTAAAGAGAATACAACTGCACTTTCCACTAACGTATCCAAGATGGATTGCGGCGCCGATGCCGGTGTATATTCGAAAGACCTCGAAATTTTCGCCTATGGAATTGGAATAATATTTTTCAAGCAGAAGTTCTCAGCATAAGGGAAGCTTGCAGGATAATTAAAAACCATCTACCGGAAGTATGCATTTTTTTCAGACACTCAAGCAGGCATCTCAACTTTAAACTCACCTATATCGAATTCAAACACCGTCAGGCAGTGCAAATAAGAAGTTAATGCTTAACGCACACCACAGACATCACTCTTATCTGGGTACCTGCCCATAGGAACATAGAAGGAAATGAGAAAGCAGATGAAGTGGATTCTATAAAAATGGGCTGTTCCCGAGAGATATTCGCACTATCCCAGAAGCAGGCCGTTGACAGATGGATTGACACAGATACCTGCAAAATAACTAAACAAACGTGGCCCAATCTCAATAAATCTAGCACTTCAATTAAACGATGATTGATCGGTTCGACCTTAAGCAGCGATTTCATTCGGCAATTGTCTATAGGACTTCGTATCCTATATCTCTATCGCATCAGATATAATAAAGAGCTAAAGGAATTCCTACAAGGTGAAATCGTCGTTTGGTTTGTTAAATCGTTAAAGTTTTGAATGTACGCACATATGGGGGAAAACGAGGAGGACGACCACGGGAAAGATGGTTAGCTGACGTTGGGGACGATCTAAAAAGCATCGGACCGACCAAATATTGTAATATGCCTATGGACTGAGATGCATGGAGAAAAATTGTGGAAGAAGCTAAGGTCACGCCGAGCTTTAGTGCTATGCATAATGATGATGATGATAGTCTTTACTGTAGTAAATAAGATCAGAGATATTGTAAATATTTTTCATAAAATTTAGTAATTTTTTTATTCCTGTTCAATTTTTTTCTTTTTATTAAATATAAGATTAGAGTAAACAAAATTTAGCATTCTTATTTTTGATTGGTGCGCCTTTAAATTCGCTCACAAGGACATCAATGCTGGGCTTATCAAAAGTCCGAGTAAAATTGGTTCAGGTTCGGGTAGAAGTACGCAGAATTTTTGAGTCAATCCTTATATAAAGGAAGATATTTTCTTACTTTACATAAATGCGCAGGATTTAACTGCGCAGGATTATACTGCGGATAATGCTGACAACTCGAATATTGGTCTTTCTTCTCCTTCAAATGATCTTCTAGGCTTTTATTTTTTTAATAAATTCGCCACTTGTGGATAACTTGACTTTATGCCATTCTTCTTCCTATTTTATATTTAGTGGTAGTAGGCCAGCCCAACCAAATCAGCATAAAGATGCCATTTGGATAAACATTTTGTAGAACCACTGCCTTTTATTAGTCAAACCATCTTAATTTGGCTATAAATCTGCCTATGTCGTCTATTCTCTTTTCTGCAATTTCTTACAAGTTAACCATCGAGAATTCACCCAGCATTCTATGTCATAGAGCACTCAGTCTTGAGCACTCACACAGATAGTGAAAGACCGATTCCTTAGATGCCTCTTGATTGCAGCTTCTTCCTCTGTCGTTGTACGGCCACCCCATCTTCCTGGCATGATATCCCAAAGACCAGTGGCCGATTATTATTGACGTATGTAATTCTGAGTATTTCTGCTCGTAGCTTTTTTACCAATACGAATACAAATAATGTTATTTAACTTCAGCTTAGCAAAGAAAGCGAATTAATTTGGCTCGGTAACATATAACTTGGTTTGAAAATCAGTAAAAATTTGCTGTGAGTCAAGGAATTCCAGATCAATAGGAAAGATTTAAGCATCAAGCCGTAAGTTCTTCGGCTTCCATATTTGAAATTCTAACTGGTTTTCCACAACTGCATATAACACAGGTCGACACTGAAAATGATTCAAGCATCGGAGCCGGCCTATCTTATAGATTTTTCATCGCTGAATACGAATCTGACCTTAAAAAGTTTCCATCACGTCAAGATTTTGAAAAAAATTAGTTCAAAAAGTCAAAAAAACGTGTTTTTGACCATTTTTGACCAAATGTAGTGGATGAACCTGAGGTGATGGAAGCTTCTACCTAGCCTTAAACTGAAGCCTGAACCTTCAGTTATAAGATCCAAATCGAAAATACCCTGAATCAATTGTAAATTTTGATGTAGCACAATTTTTTTAACTGCTCGCGCACAATTTTCATAGGTGCAGCCATGCAGTAAGCCTTATCATAGTGGTGCGCTGACTTGTACCTTTTACCTATCATGTTTTTAGTTATTGGGTTTGCTTAGCACGATTCGGAAGTTGTAATTTCAAAATTGAAAGTGTCGGATTCAAGATGGCGAAAATAAAAATTTAATAAAATCAAATAAAAATTTGATTTTGCAGCTTGTCTTAGAATTAAAGGAAAGGCAATAATTGTTTGTAGAATTTCGTTTGTCTAGAAATTTAGTTGTTACAGTTAGAAATATTTCTAGCTATTAGCTATATTTCTACCAAAGACGCATATTTCTAACTGTTACACCTTAATTTCAAGCTAATCGCAATTCAGCTATACGGTTAGCTGGGTCAGCTAAAAATTTCTTTCAATGTTTGGTTTTATGATGCGCTGAAGACAAATATGACATCATAATTTAAAAAGGCAAGACCAATATGGTGATCTAAATTACTTTTTACTTCACGAACAACTATTGAAAGATGAATTTATATAGTTATATTAGACTAATTTTTGACAGTAGTAATAAAGTTTTATAATCTGACATTAGCTGGTGAACCAATATTTTAGTGCATAATAAATTTATTAAATTCACGACCCCAGAATGTGCCACGAGGAGGCTGTCAGTATTTTACACTCCACTTTTGTTTTTTTTTGCTCTTTTTTATTTTAAAAAATTTTTTTTGTTGGTTTTTTTTTCCTTTTTGTTTTTTTTTTGTTTATTAATATTCTCGCATTTGTGGTAATTTTTTGTTATTCCTTAGAAAGGAATTTCTTCCTTCTTTGTTTGAATTTTTTGAATCCACAATTTGTTCTTCAAATACAAGTTTCACGGATGCTTCTAATCTTTGTAAGTTTTCTCAAGGTTTTAAGGAATAAGAAGAAACACACAAAGGATAAAGAATTTAGTTTTGAGTACTTTCATTTTCTAAAATTTGATTTTTATTCGGCAGACTTGGGAAGGTTAATCTTTGTGACTTTCTAGAGTAATTGCAATCATCATCTTTTAATAAGCCCCAGCAGTAATCAGCAAGCATGCTAGGATTCCATTTTCCTTGATATCTTTTCTCTATAGTTTTTATATCTTGATGAAATCTCTCACCATGCTCATCGCTAACGTCTCCACAATTTTGTGGGAAAAAATCCAAATGCGAGTCAAGAAAATGTATCTTCAAGGACATGTTGCAGCCCAAGCGTTCATAGTTTTTCAACATATTTGCAACTAACGTTTTGTACTTGTCAGATCGTCTGCTACCCAGAAAATTCGCGCATACTTCCTTGAATGATATCCAGGCAGCTTTTTCCTTAGCAGTGAGCTTTTTTTGAAATTCTTCATCTTTTAACACTTGGCGAATTTCTGGACCAACAAAAATGCCCTCTTTCAACTTAGCATCACTCAGATATTTAAATTTTTCTTTTAAATGTAGAAATCCTTTACCAGTTTTATCCATGGCTTTTACAAAATTTTTCATCAGGCCAAGTTTGATATGAAGTGGTGGTAAAATGATGTCATTTGAATCAACAAGAGGTTTACTTGAGACATTTTTGGCTCCTGGAATAAATTCCTTTCTCTTAGGCCACGCTTTAACTTTGTAATGCTTATCTCTTGCTCTACTGTCCCATTCGCAAAGAAAACAGCAGAACTTCGTATATCCAGTTTGCAAGTTTGAGTTATAAAAGTTCCGGGTTCAAGCATGTTCCATTCTTTGAGCCGAGAACCAAGTAACTCACTCTGAAGTTTTGATAATTTCAGATCTCTAAATAAATCATTTAGTTTTGACTGATTTATAAGAATTGGTTGATCAGAAATGGTATCAAAACACTCAGAATCGGACATTTCTTCTGGTTCTTTACAACCATCCACTGATTGTAAATAAGTACATTTATCTGTCACTAAATCGTCTTCTTGAGCAAATTTTGGTAGTTTTGGTACAGGTAAGAGTTCACTGTGATTTTGCGGGTAAGTCACTGAAGATACATTTGGATATTCGATTTTACATTTATTCTTCCCAGAATAACCAGAAGTATTTATACTACAAAAGTAACAATTAGTAAAATGATCTATTGGTTCTTTCCATATCATTGGAGTACCAAAAGACATGGAAGGACGCTGTCCTCGTCTCCATAAAAACAAATTTGATGTACAATGATTACAGCAAAAGTTTGGAGTCCAACTTTTATCAAAATTTATTATTTTTAAACTAAAATAATATTCATATGACTCTTTAGTAGCAGGAGTTATTTGTCATAAACTGTCCACAAATGTAACAGAATAAATAATCCGTTTTACAAACTCTAGGCATAGTAAAAGCTGAGGAATCAGTTAAAGTATAAAAACCAAAAATCTTATATATTTGAAAAATATCTGATGTAGGTAAAGGTCAGATTCTAATATTAAGAAATTGAGATGTAGTCCTGAAAAAAGCTGATAAAGAAACTTCGATGATATTGATTGACCAATTTATGTTGAAGTGTCAATTAAAAATGAACTTTTTATCACAAAAGATATGTAAAGTGCAGTTCTGATAACATATATATCTAATAATTCCGAATCGTGCTAAGCAAACCCAATAACTAAAAACATGATAGGTAAAAGGTACAAGTCAGCGCACCACTATGATAAGGCTAACTAGCCTGCATGGCTGCACCTATGAAAATCGTGCGCGAGCAGTTAAAAAAATTATGCTACATCAAAATTTACAATTGATTCAGGGTATTTTCGATTTGGATCTTATAACTGAAGGTTCAGGCTTCAGTTTAAGGCTAGGTAGAAGCTTCCATCACCTCAGGTTCATCCACTACATTTGGTCAAAAATGGTCAAAAACACGTTTTTTTGACTTTTTGAACTAATTTTTTTCAAAATCTTGACGTGATGGAAACTTTTTAAGGTCAGATTCGTATTCAGCGATGAAAAATCTATAAGATAGGCCGGCTTCGATGCTTGAATCAGAGAAATAATCATTTTTTGTCGACCAGTGTAATTGGCGCGTGTTTCCTGTGTTAGGCTTTTCCATTGCAGAAATATACTCGAAAGGTTTTGTTGCCCGCCAAGGAGCACCGCTTTTAAAATATTATATTATAATATACTAGTGTGATATATCTGGCGGAAATTATCACTTATTTACTGTCGACGGCAGTCCTGACTGACTTCTGGGATTGAAAAATTCTTCCTTCAGAAATATTATGCTCGAGGGTTGTCACCTTTTGAAGTGCAGTAACTCCCAGAACTCCAGGAGCTTATGTATTATTATTCTATTTTTTTCAAAGGTAGTATTGTAGTTTCTGCCTTTGGGTATGTTTACACTCAAGCCAGAGCTGGTTTATCAAACAGTAAAGATTGACCATAAGCCAGTTCTAGACATTGGTGATAGCAGAGAAAAAGGAACGCCTCCTCTGCGTTAAATAAATCATGTGGAGAAGGTCTTGGCTTCGAGAAATGACTGGTGCACTTTATTAAACTCGGCCAAAATCGATTAAGCGGTTATGGCGCCACTCAGTAAAAAGAAGATGCGCTGCTTTAACAAAGAATCAGAAGACCCTCCCTGAAGCATTCGAACAAAAATAACAGTAGGATGTGACCTACCGTAGTTTCTTTAATATACAAAATTGTAGTTTATAAGCTGGTTCCAGATCTGTGGTATCAAAAGTGCCTTTAGTTCTTATCAGTGCATTGGGTATTTCAACGCCATCGTAATCTGGTCAAACCTAGAAATTGTATTGCATTTATGTAGCAGTCCCCGAAAGGTTGAGAAATTTTCCACGGAGAGCATTTTGGCAAATTTTTTCCCCCCTTCTTCAACAAAGAATTACAGTTGTACTTAAAAAAAACTCTTAGAATTAGCACGACTGGTTGCTGGAAGGCGCAGACACGTAAATACATGCATCCGTTAGATAGCTTGGTTTGGACTAAGACTAAGGCTTCTGAAGAAAGCCAAAATATAACCATTTTAAAATATGAAAAAAGATAATTAAAAAAAAAAAACCATCAGAACTTACAATAATACGATCCAGTTTCCGTATCAATCCATTTCGTATGGTTTGCAGCTGTGTAGAAATCACACTCAACACTGAGATATCGATGCGATTGAACTCGTCGAAACAGCCCCAGGCGCCACACTGCGCCAAGCCGGCCAAAATGGTGCCTACAGCGCGGAAATCCATACCCTCACCGCAATTGGTGACAACACACAGAAGCGCCATGGCTTTAGCCAAATCCTTAGTTGTTTCCGTTTTACCTGTGCCAGCAGGTCCCGCTGGTGCACCGCCCAGATTCATAAGCAACGCCTGTGTAATAGTCAAATAGATACGATCTGTCAGCGGTGTGATAACCAAACGACCATTCAGGCCCATATATTCATAGCCATATTCGAATTGGCCTGAGCATTGAATAACATATAGATTGTCGTATAGCTTGAGCCAATAGAAACGCAATTGACTCTCCCAACTGAATTCGCTTGCGTCCAGAATGTTGTCACGCACGAACGCTTCGATGATATCGCGTGCATGCACATCGACTGTTGTGATGGTTTTGAATTTGAGTCGATCGTTGCGGGTCAAATTTGAGCGCACCTTAATGACCAGCTCTTCAATTTGATGATTCTGCTTTTCAAGGAAATCCTTCATGGCGCGCATATTGTGATGATTGGTGGCCTGATCGAAAGCCTCTTCCACTTCGGCGGTCCACCAGACGAGCGAGGCAGCCAACGCCACCATGCCTTGGTAGTTCATCATCCAATCGGGCCTGAGGAGCGAAAGAAGAATGAATGTAAAATCCATAAGTAAATGGTGTGCAATTGAAATAAAGGCGTCGTAAAAATGTGGAAGAGCTTAAGCAGCGGACAATATATGTATACATATGGATTTGTGTGTGTGTGTGTGTGCGTGCATGTAGCAAGTGACAAAAAAGTATGGATGCGAATACGCAGCAGTCGAGTTGGGATACTCTGGTTGATATTATGTACTCTCAACATAATCGCTGGTAATAAAATGTAAATCGCACAAAACGACAAAATTATTCATTGTTGGCAATAAAATGTTGCAGGCGGTGCGCGACCGAAGACGACAATCTTCGCAGCACTCAGCTTACCAACAATCGTGACAAGAAAAGCAACTCCTCCAGTTGCGTCATGCTCAATTGGACAGTGTAATAAAATACTTTTGAAGCTGCTAAACACTTCTCCTCACCCCACCCGCCATACAACCAGCTAAGTGTACACGTTGCCCGCAACTTCGCTCTGGTCTGTCAAACTGTGCGACACGATAAATGACCCTCATGACGAACATTCCTCCCCAAAGCTTACCTTGTTATTTCCAGATCAGTGCCAAAGTCAAAGATGGCACGCTTGGTGATGAAACGATTTGAGCGTCGCATCTCATCCAGCACGTCGCACATCCAGTTCTCAACGCGACCCTTAGCGCGCACTGTAAAAATGAAGATGGGGAATGGTTAAGAGAATATACACACACACACAGATAAAGTTATGAGTTGGGATGGCGAAAAGGCGATGCCAGTAACCACAATATTACAAAATCATAAATAATAACATTACAACAACGATACAATTGGCAACAACAAGCGCGCGCCAGAGAAGCAATCCGAACAGTTAGTCGGGAGTAGCAAGCGCTGGGCAAGAGCAAGTCGCCAGCAACATTAATGACAATAATAAAGCGAAAGTGTAATAAGCAACAGCGGTGCTGATAATCATCTCTAGAAATCGAAAACGAAATTGAAATGCTCGAATGCAGGGCAAAACGATGGAGACGTTGGGGGTGCACGGTATTTAATAGCGGTCACTGGCGGAACTGATTGTGAAGGCAAATTATATGCATTGTTGTTTTTGCTGCACGATTTGCATTAAGAGTGCTGGCCAGCGCCCCCAATTACCAGCGTGTGCGGCGAGGTAGTCATCAAAGGACGTCCGCATCGTTGCCACAATTAATTAAAAGTAATAAAAAAATATAAGTGAAAAGAACTTGCAGAAGTGAATCACATAAAAAGTTCAATTTCATTTCGCCAATCTACCGTACGTCCACTGCTGTGACAGCAAATCAAGGAAGACGATGGGAAGTAGCGGAAATATTTAAAGGGTGGTTGCTTTTCAAACTTAAATAAAGCGGTTGTAGAAGAATCTTAATTGGGGCGCAATGTAGTGCAGATTTTACCTCCAAATAAGTCGTAAAGTTCTATTATAATCGTATTAGATTTTCCTATATGATTGCTTTAGTATCCGTAAAAACTTTTTTTCTTTATTCATTGCAAAAATATCGCAATTTTGGAAGCTTTAAAAATCACTGTTTTATGCAAGGTGAACGTGGTTGGCGATTGACTTTGCCTATTTTAAATTGCAACTTAATATTTCTGGATTATATTTGAGTTATTTGATTATTGTTTACGGGCTGTGAGTGGTTTTTGTCAGAAGTTTGATAAAGGAACTTCACATATTAAGATTTTGAAGTTCGATTTTTTTCATTTTAATTAAATTTAAACACACATTTTGAATGGAAACTCTTTATCTGTTTATATCACATGTCAGAGGTCTACTAATTTTTAAATGATGACTTATATCTGACAAATGCCATTGCAGATACGATAATTGGTAAAATTTTGGATAATTCGTAGGCTCCATCCCGACATGTTACATCAAGTGCTCTCTTTTTAACACACTTTTATTAGCTCGGGTTGTATGTATGCATGTATGTAACGGAATCTTTGAGCTTAATTTTCACTAGCTTCTAAAAATCTGATCGACTTGGAATTTTGCACACCTATCGATGACAATGAAATAATTTGATAAAAGTTTTCCATTATCCTTATTAGGATTGCCAGGATTAATATTTTCTTTTTTTACCCGTGGGCAAAAAGTAAGGATAATTTTGTTGTAAAATGAAAAATCTTTATTTATTCCTGTAAATCAATTTCAGCCCCTTCGAAATAATCCCCTCTCGATGAAATACACTTATGCCAACGATTTTTCCAATCCCCGAAACATGCCAAATAGTCCATTTCCGGTATAGCCATCAGCACCTTCTTCGATTCAGCTTTTATCTCCTCAATCGACTCGAAACGCGTTCCCCGCAGTGGTGTCTTGAGTTTTGGGAATAGCCAGAAGTCACACGGAGCCAAATCAGGCGGTTACGGTGGTTGCGGAATGATATGCATGGAATTTTTGGCGAAATGGTCACGAAGAACGAGTGCAGTGAGAGACGGTGCATTATCGTGATGCAAAAACCAAGAATGATGACCCATAATTCTGGTCCTTTTAGACGAAGTCCACGTAAACGAAGCATAACGCTAAAATAATATTCCTTATTAACAGTTTGGCCAGGTGGAAGGAATTCATAGTGCACCACACCACGAAAATCGAAAAAAACTGTCATCATGACCTTTATTTTTGAACGACTTTGACGTGCTCTTTTCGGTCTGGCCTCGCCTTTAGCACGATATTCGCTTAATTGGTCGGTTGTTTCAGGGTCGCAAGCATAAATCCAAGACTCATCTGCCGTAATGGTACATTTGAGCTTGTCCTGATAGTCTGAAAGCATTGTTTCACACACATCAACGCGACGACTTTTTTCCAAGAAATTGAGAGTTTTCGGTACCAAACGAGATTTGACTTTTCGTAGGCCCAAATGGTCTTTCAAAATGGTTTTCACAGATCCTTCTGATACTCCGATCATATCAGTAATGTCTTTAACAGTCAACCGACGATTTTTGAGCACTAACTCCTTCACGTTATTGACGTGTTGGTCATCTGTTGTTACCAGAGTTAAAAGCGTGGGATCGCTTTCGTTCGATTTGCTATTACTTCATTATAGGTCCCTTTGTCATTAAAATTTATTTTCTACTTTTTAGTTCGATTAGCAAAAAAGCGTGTTTTTTAGTTTTTTTAAACTATTTTTTATTCTCAACTTTTACTGGTCACATGCCGTTGTCGAATTTTTTCTTAAGTTCCAAATTTAAACAATTTTTACAATTTCAACTGTATTTATCTTCAGTTTGTCAAGTTTAATTCTCTTTAGATCTTGTAAATTCTTTTTCCAATTTTTTTTTGACAGATCACACGCGACTACAGTCAAACTAAATACATCATTTTTTCAGAAACATGGGAAAAGTATTCATCCCGGGCTCAAACCCGGGTTTAAAGCCCGTGATCTCCACAACATTTGTTTTAAACAAGACTAAGACGCTGAGTAAAGTTTAACTACTGCTCTTTAATCCATTGAGGCAAGTGCCCGCTGTCGCCACTTCTAGGTGCGGTTAGACTTGGCGAAGTAATGCAGAAAGTGGCATCACTTGAACGCGATTTCGCCAAATACTGGACTACGCGGACGATATTTGCCTATTTTCACACGGACATTCCGGCAAGCAGGCCAAAATCTATCTTGAAGTCATTGCTGCACGAAATGTTGCTCTAGAAATAAACAGGGAGAAAACGGATAGAATCGGACTCAATAATACAACTCCCAACGGTATTGTAATCGAGGGAGAAGCGGTGCAGTATGTTGAAAGTATCTGTTATCTTGGTAGCATAGTGTTGATTAACGGAGGAGCTGAAGGAGACACAGAAAATCGTCTGCGTAAAGCCAGGTCAGCTTTGGACGGTTACTGTCAATTTGGAAAAGTGTAAAAGTTTTACAGAAAATAGAAAAATAAGAATATTTAACGCATGTGTAAACTCCACTCTCCTCATTAAGCAGAAGTTACAAAGCTTTATAAAGTAAAACTTTCGGATTATATGTAAAGTTTTTTGGCCTGATGCTATACGGAATGCGGATTAGCGACAGATTAACTAGCAAAAGCCAATCCAAAAGGTTATAAAAGGTAGTAAATGGCGATGGATTGGGCAAAACATCAGGGAAAGCGTAAGCAGAACAGCATT
>JAYXIM010016491.1:0-18027 GCA_037575425.1 Anastrepha fraterculus
GTGATTTGTAAGATGGGTAAAGTAAAGTTTTCTGATCCTAGTATACATTTCAGAGACATCCTTTGTACACAGTCGATCCTGTCGATAAAACATTTATAGTATGGTCCCTAACCCTTGGGGGAACCTGTTATCCCTATAGGGCGCGTCCCCAGGTGGTGGATAGGGGAACGCCTCCCAGATATGGAAGGCAGGAGAATCGGTCTCCCGCGAACCACACAGGTCGAAGACGTAAACTTCGTTAAAAAAACTCCCTCAACCCAAAGTGTAACGCGACCCGTGCCTATTGGGTGGGTTTGGCAGCCGGGGGATAAAATTAGGCTGTCTCCTAACGGAGCCCTCCTGATATCAGGCCGCCTCAGGTTGTAACGGTGGCCTTACCATGGTATGGGGCGCTGCCATGGCGGACCGTTTATTTCCCCTCCATCCTCATTGGTCACCGCACATGGCGACATGGGCAGCTCTTTGGAAGGGCAGGTGACCGTAAGAAACAGACAAATGAACAAACAACAAAAAAACAAAAAATCGGATAACGCTACCAAACGGACAGACAAACAGACGGACAAACGGACTGACACAAAGACAAAACGAACCGACAGTCGGACAGACAAGCGGACGGACCCAATGACAAAACGGACAGACAAACGAACGGACACAATCGAGCTGAGGAAGTTGGGAACTCCCTCAGAGGACGAGCTCTTGGCTTCTAGTCAAGAGACAGTTGATGACAAAGCTGTGGGCCACAGCACGCCATCAACTATAAATCAACCGATCACATCCGCTGATGCCAAGGGGCAAAAGCGTCAATACCCAAAAAAAGGCCCGTCTAGATATAAGCTTTACCAGCGGTCTCTAGCTATTCTCGGCAGAATAAGCCAAAATGAGGCCGAAGGTAAAACTCATCCCAAAGATGCGACCGATAAGGCAAGGTGCCAAAAGGTGGTCGATGAGTACCTGGCGTTCCAGGCCACCCAGAAGGCAGAAGCCGTAAAACGCAATCGTTCGCAGGACGAGGGCTGTAAAACTGCGAAAAAGCACAAGACGTCTCACACTGCTCTGACGCCCAAACCAGCCAAACGCGCGTTTAACGAGGTGGCACGGGATCACCTGCAAACGGCGTTGGTGGACGAGTTAACGAACCGCGGTAAACCTGCGTTAGAAAGGTGGTCCGAAATCGAGGCACGGCTGTCTCGCATTGTCGTTGATCACGTCATGGCAAGCCCGGAGGGTCAAGTGCCAGGTTATGATTCAATGGAGGTGGTCCGTGGATACAGGGTGATCAAATGCGACGATCAGTTCTCTGTTGATTTCCTTCAAAACGCTATTAGCAAAATCCAGAGCGAATGGGAAGGTTTGAGGCTCAAACTAATCCCAGCCAGTGAGATCCCAAGACGACCAAGGGCCCGTATCTGGATACTGAACATGGAGTTCGAAGCTAAGCAGTTAATACCATACCTGCAAGCACACAACCGCACTGTTCCAATGGATGACTGGAGTATCATCAAAGCGGAGGCTCCGCAAATGAACAGTGTGTCCTTCCTTCTCCAAATCTCGGAGGAGAGTATTGAGCCACTGGGAAAAGTGGACAACAAACTTCGGTTTGGCGTGAGGAAAGCGCATCTGAAGTTATTCCGTTCTGCAAATCCGGAGGATGAGCAGGACGAGGTTGACGACGCTAATGAGTTGCTCATGGGCATGCAACTGGAAGAAGCCGGGTCCACCCAAAACGATGGCGCTAATGAGCAGCATACGGGCATGCAGCTTGACGCCCCTAAAAACGACCAGTAAGTATGGGTCTCAAGGTTGTCCAGATCAATCTGCAGCACTCCAGGACTGCAACGGACAACCTAGCCGTGCTCCTATCGGAGGAGGACGTAGACATCGCACTGATACAGGAACCCAGAGTGCGGAGTACTGAGGTAAGCGGATTATCTCTCAAAAACTACAACTTGTACTATAAGCGGACCCAGGGTAACCCCAGGGCATGTATTGTAGCAAAAAAACATCTAAATATATTTTTAATCCCATCCTACAGCTCATCGGATGTGACGGTCATCGAAATGGAGGCTACTGACGGCGTCAGGATCAAAATTGCCTCCATCTACATGGCACACGACCAACCAGCACCACCTGACGAGGCTCGTAGGCTTGTGCTTGACTGCAAAAACAGTATCCTGCTACTAGGATGTGACGCCAATGCGAGGCATACCCTATGGGGGAGTACCGAATCGAATGATCGAGGTGAGTCCCTATATGAATTTATCATCAATACTAACCTAACAGTATGTAACAGGGGCAATACCCCGACTTTCACCTTTCCAAGCACGGAAAGCTTTAGAGGATGGGCGGAAGTAATAGATGTGGCACTACTGTCTGAAAATACTTCAGTGAGGGTAGAAAATTGGAGAGTCTCAAGCAAAAAGTCCTTTTCGGACCACAGCTGGATCCTCTACCACCTGGATCTTGAGGTAGATCCACCCTTACCATATCGAAACCCACTTAGAACAAATTGGAAACGGTTCAAAAATGTAGTAGGGAATAGGATAGGAAGGATTCCGATCCATCAAATCACTCTCGCAGAAAACATTGAGAGTAGGGTCACAACATTGGAAAAGACATTCAGTAGGGCCTACAAAACGTCATGTCCAATTAAATATAGCAAAAAATCCTATCCTCCTTGGTGGAGCAATAAGCTCTCAAAATTAAGGGAAGAAGCCAGATCAAATTTCAATCTCAGCTACTCAACAGGTAATTGGCAGTTGTATAGAGAAAGTCGGAGACAATACAAGAAGGCAATCAGGGCCGCCAAGAAAGAGAGCTGGAGAGATTTCTGTTCTTCTATCGAATCTACCAGAGATTCTGCGAGACTTAGCCGTATTCTGTCCAAGGATCATTCAATGGCTTCTTGGGTCAAGAGGACGGATGGCACTTGGACTTCTACGGCGGAAGAGTCTCTAGAACTTCTTTTAGATACACATTTTCCGGGATGTAGCACCCATGACAGTGATGCTGGGAGAATCCGGCGGAACCGATATGACCCACAGCATCTTGTCGATGTAATAGTTACGAAAGAGAAGGTTGCATGGGCAATCAAATCATTCTCACCTTTCAAATCTCCAGGCCCTGATGGGATCTTTCCTAAGATGTTACAGGAAACTCTTGATAGTATTCTACCATGGCTAATGGAAATTTTCAAAGCGCGTCTAAATCTAGGTTATATTCCAAACAGCTGGAAACTTGTTAGGGTCGTCTTCATACCAAAGGCAGGCAGAAGAGGACATGAATCAGCGAAGGACTTTAGGCCGATCAGTTTGTCGTCCTTCCTTGTTAAAACTTTGGAACGGCTTTTAGATATGCACATTAGAAGTTCGCTGGAGAGCTTTAGTATATCAACTGCACAACATGCTTACCTCAAAGGCAAATCGACGGAGACAGCGCTTCACGAGGTAATCCGAACAATAGAGGGGTCTCTAGTAAACAAACAGTATACGATGGCAGCTTTTCTTGACATAGAGGGCGCATTTAATAACGTTAGCACGAATGCTATCCAAAGGGCGTTAATAGACTTAGGGGTGGAAAATTGTATCACCAATTGGATCATCTCTATGCTAGAAACCAGGATCATTAGAGCTAATATGGGTAACATCAACATAACTAAGAGAGTCCACAGGGGTACTCCACAGGGGGAGTACTATCTCCACTTCTTTGGTTATGTGTGATTAGCAAAATCCTAATAAAACTTAATAGAGGAGGGGTAAAAGCGGTGGCGTACGCTGATGATGTGGTGCTAATGGCGTCAGGACTGTGTCCTAATACGATCAGTGGGATCATTCAAAGGGCGTTAGGCGAGCTTAATTCTTGGGCAACAGGTTGTGGCTTAAGTTTAAACCCGCGTAAAACAGAACTCATGCTCTTTACCACCAGATACAAGGTACCAAGCTTTACCCTACCAAATATTAATGGACAAACCCTCTCACTTTCACCCAGTGCAAAGTACTTAGGGGTAATTTTGGACTCCAAACTTAGCTGGAAATTAAACGTCGAAGAACGGGTAAGGAAAGCTGAAATTGCTCTATATGCCTGTAAACGTATGCTTGGAAGAAGATGGGGTCTTCAACCTAAGCATACATTATGGTTGTACAAGGCGGTTATACGACCAATTTTATCGTACGGTTCGGTAGTTTGGTGGAAAGCTCTAGGGAGAGATTACAACATCAAATTACTCGGCAGAATACAAAGATCAGCCTGTGCAATAACGGTCGGCGCAATCAGATCATGTCCTAGGGAGGCTCTGAACGCACTGACACACGTTATTCCAATAGACCTACATATTAAGAAGACGGCAACCATGAGTGCATTTAGGTTAAACGAAGCGGGCCGCTGGAAAGAAAACACTTATGGTCATGCCAGTCTACTATTGCGGCAAACTCAGTTAACCTCGGTGAGGACTGACTACATCGTCCCGACGGTAACATTCAACAGGAATTTTGCCACTCTCTTTCCATCTAAGGAAGAGTGGAATAAGGGATTCTCATTAAACAACTTTGACACTACAGTCTATACAGATGGTTCTAAAATGGATTGTGGTGTTGGAGCTGGTATATATTCTCATAGACTTAAAATTGAAAAATCTGTGCGCCTCCCCAATACCTGCAGTGTCTTCCAGGCGGAAGTACTGGCAATTGGGGAAGCTTGTAGGCTACTAATCACAGACTTCTCTTTTAAGAGCAATATCGCTATTCTCTCGGATAGCCAAGCTGCAATCCAGGCACTGGATTCAGCGACTACAACCTCAATGGTGGTGGAACAAAGTAGGTCTAGCCTTTCCACCTTGAGCGAAAAACATAATGTTACCTTAATCTGGGTCCCAGGACATCGGAATATTGAAGGTAACGAAAAAGCAGATGAACTGGCAAGAGGGGGATCTGCCATGAATAACGCTCTTGCAGAACCGGTATTCACACCATTAGGTGCAGTCAAGAGTACAATTTCCCTAAAATACCTCCGAATGGCGGAGTGTAGATGGAGGGGCCAGACGAAATGCAAAATCAGCAGAACGTTATGGCCCACCTACAACCTTAAACAATCATCAATATTGTTAAACATGAAACGACGGGATGCCTGGAGACTAACGGCAGTCATAACTGGCTTTTGGTCTGTCGGAGAACAGGCAGCCAAAATGGGCATCCCTCACAACACATACTGTCACAGTTGCAAACAACCGGAGAAAAAGGAAACAATCTTCCATTTCCTCTGTGAATGCCCTGCCCTATGGAAGGACAGAATGTTAACCCTGGGCAAACCGCTATTCGAGGAGCTCGAACAACTGTCTGGCTTAGATGTCAACAACCTAATAAGGTTCCTGAACCGCACAGACTGGGTATAGTCATGCCGTAAATAACAAGTTGGAAACGAGGATGTGGCAACAAAATGGTGCGGAAGCGCTAGTTGGATTCAGGATGAATCACCACTCTAACCAACCAACCAACCATGGTCCCTAAATAAAGCCGACGTATTTTGACCTGGAGCGAACGAATACAATAAACAGCAATTTTAGGGTATGAGGGTTCGTAAAATTTGAGCTATTCCATCGTAGAAAGCCTAAGACAGAATATGATTTTGATGAGACGAAATTAATGTGGCTATTAAATGAGATACGACTGTCACAAATTACATTCAAATCTTTAGATGCTTTAACAAATTGAAACACAAGATATGACATGAGAAGTATGAAAGACAAGAGGGATTTTGTAAGAAGTGACAGGACAGCATTTTTTGATATTTGTTGAAGTTTTTTGCACCACATAACAAATTCGTATGTTCGAATCTCGGTGATACACCAAACATTGAGAAAAAAGTTTTTTCTAATAGCGGGTAAGCAATTAATATGTCAGAGAGTCTACCATCAGTTGTGACCACACAACGCCTTCCACATAAATGGGATCTCAACCATTGCAAGAAAACAGAGGGAAAACCATATGAAGGTAATTTGTATAATAAAATGTTGACAGAGACTCTGTCGAAGGCTTTGCAAAAAACCGCGTAAATGCAGTTGACTTGCTGCCTTCCTGAGAAAGCTGTAGTGCAATATTCACTAAAACCGGCGAGGTTAGACTTTTTTCAATGTCCAGTGACCGTCCACACGACGAATATTTGCTTTGACAATGGTTTCAAAAAGTTTTGAAATTATCGAGAGCTTGGAAATCGGTCGGCAATTACTTACTTCTTTCTTACTGGGGGTATACTTGATAGTTTCCAGTCATCAATGAAAATTCCAGAAGATATTATTTAAGATTATTTTTAGAGATGAAATAACTGCCGGACATTTCTTTAGAAACTTTACAGAAAGCCCATCGATATCTGGGTGTGAGGAAGTATTTAAGAGGTTAATCGAAAATTTTTTTATGGCATATTCTAAAAGTACATCATCATATAAATTCAAAAAATCATAAAGATCGGAGCACTAGAACGGAAGTTACGTACCGTGGAAGCGCGCAAATTACCCATAAATGAAGTGCACGCAAAACTTTAGACGCGATTATATCGAAGTCGTGTTTTTTGAAAATTACCGTCGCCGTGATAATTATTTATTACAAACTATTTGACCGATTTGCATAAATTTCTTTTTTAATTATTCGAAGTTATCTGAACGGTTCACTTTTTATAAATATTTCCATAGTTCGCTGGAATTATTTTTCCAACCCCTCAAAAATCGTTTTGTTTTAGTGCAAAGCGGTTTTCATATCGAGAAAAATTTTTTTTGGGTAAATAAAACGTTCAGATTCATTAAAAACATTTTTCTACAACAATGATTTAATTTTTTTGATTTCAGTTGAGCTGCTCATGCGCTACCTTGATCACCGCAAGCCTCTTCTAAAAGCTGATCCTTGACTGATTTTTTAAATTTTTAAATAACTTATTTCGCAGTTTTTTTCGCTTCTGTAATTGGTTGTTAGTTTACGAAAGTTTAAAAGGCCTTTTTCGCATTAAAGAAATATTTTGGAGACAAAGTTCGAAAACATGAAACTTAGATGTGGAAAAATAATCAGACATATCCAAACCCGAGAAAAAACCATCCCAGTTAATATTTAACGGTACGTCATTCACTCACTGGCTTATTGGACGTGTATTCATAAAATTTTAATATCTAGCAGTTCCGTTTTGGACATAGTGTCATTTTCTCAAATTAACCGGAAATTTTCTAAATAATAGTGTCCTTAAGTATGACGATTTTCCCGGTAACCCTGGGCGATACATAAAAAATTAATATAATAATATAAAATTATACTTCTTTCGTGGTGAGTTAATTTATAATTTTTAAGAGTATGAAAAGCGTATACTTTTATTTTATGCTCTACCTAACAATACCCGAAACCCTCACTAATGGACGTAAAATATACAGAATGTGATGGTTCCACCAATTATTAAATATCAAAATGACAGAAAAAGTTTTTCAAAGAGTGAACTTCCCAGGGTAAATCTATTAATGTATTTCCGACATGGAAGAGATTTTTATAAAAAACCATTCAGCGTTCGGAAGATATGAGCAAGCCACAGAAAAAATACTTACAATTAAGTAAGTGCGAGACATTTTGACCAGTTTTGACTATTTTGTTTTTGATCATTTAGTATCTATTAACTTAAAAAAAACCCAAACTCATTATTTAACAAAATATATAAAACGTGTTTTCAAACTTTGTGCAAAACTTATAAAAATTCTCCAAGTTTTCACCAAAATTTCAAAGTTTTTAATCAGAATTTTCAGAACAATTCTCGGTATGCAGTTTTATAGCCCACTAAATTTCTTTAGCCCAAAAAATGCAAGTTGCAAGTAGCTACAGCAAATTTTTTATTTTTGGAATTTTTTATATTTCGGACGGTGCTAGACATTTTCCTCCAAACTAAACAAAAAATACTCTAGGAAAAATATCTGTTTATGTTTATTGGGTTTCTAGAACACGTGAGTAGTGGAATGCTTAAAAGCGAGTACTACATTTCACTATTTCACTCCTATAACCCACACCTAAATACACCCACATCACACTTCCCTAACTACGACTTGAACCACTTACTCGTACTTATCCATTTACGAATAACTCTTCCGCGCTGCCATAAAAGGCAGTCATGCGACAAAATCCAAAGTCTAAACTATTCATATCATTCGCTTGAAAAACAAAAAATTTTGACTTGTTGAAATTTATGCATAATAGAAATTTTATGACTTCGAAATTTGTTAAGCTTGCGCAATTAAAAAAAAAGCATTTCCGTAGCACAACAACAAAGTGGAAGTAGGAAGTTCAAGCGGAAACTGCTAGTAAAGTGCCAGAAAACTTGTTAGGCAAGTAAATAAATCAATTTGTCATAATCAGTAGAAAGTAGAAATTGTGTCAGTGCGTAGCTACCGTCACCGCGGCTGCTGTAGCGGCAGTTACTCTTTCAGCGTGAGGATATTTTTTTGGCAAAATTGCATCGCCAACTAATCACACCTGCAAAAGCAAAAATAAAAGATGGGAACAACAAGATGAACTAAAAGCTAAGACAAAAGTTCGGCAACAGTAGGTGGAATTGACGAGTGGAAAGGGCAACTGATGCAAGAGGAGCAAACTTACCTGAGGTAAGAAAAATATATATATTTATGCACTTAGTCTTATACAAATCTTCATACATTTTGGGTTTTGAAAGGTTTTGAAAATAAAGCTTACTTGATGCATTTAGGTAGGCGAAATGGTTGAAGTGCCAGTCTGGCACTCCTCAAGGAGCTCTGGAGCGCCGTTTTGATAACATTATGAGACCTCCAACAGGCAGGTATCTACAGCCAGCCAGAGCTGTTTATATAACGCAGAAGATCGATGGCATTTAGGTTGGCGCACTACCCCAGGCTGTCGAAGAAAGGATCTCCCAGTGACCTTAGTCGTCCAGCTGCCAAACCCCAACATTCACAGAGAAAGTGCTCAACAGTCTATTTCTCTGAAAGGTTTCCACAACTTCCGAAATGGGGGTTAAATGGTAACCCTAGCTTTTCCGCGTGTGTGCCGATCGTCCAGTGACCGGAAAACACAGCTACGAGTTTGAAATTGAATGGCGAGGAGTCCAAAAGACTTTATGAGTCCTTCGTGTATTGTACTGGGACCAAAGGGTTTTCGAAATAGCACATGAAGGAATGGAGCTCCATCTTATCTGTGCTTTCCTGAGAAATAATTTGTGCAGTACCCCTTCAACAACTGTCAGGGGATGCCGATGACCGGGTAGGAGGTCTCTGAGGCCAATTCAGTCACATTCTTGGCAAGCTCATCAGCAATTTCATTTCCCTCTATGTTCCTATGTCCACACCCAAGAGATTTGATCTCCTCCTTACAGGAGTTTACTAATTTCATCCTGCAGCATGGTGTCGTTAGAGCCTTGGTCGCGGCTTGACTATCAGAGAAAATGTTAATATCTCCCTAAGCATTTTGCATGTTTGCGGGATCGCAAAGACTTCTGCGTGAAAACACTAGCAGTAGCGGAAATTTTAAGTAAATAGATACATGGGTTGATTTAGAGAAAACCCCTGCTCCGACTCCCGTTTCCATCTTGGAACAAGACGCCCTGAGGCTTGAGTTCCCACTTATATTTTCTGGTAAATATCACCAGCTTCGTTTTGCCAGAGATGACTCGGAGGCCGCAAGTGGCAGCCCAGTGACTGAGTTCAGCCAGTGACCTTTCCAAAATCGTAGCCATGACTGAGGTAAACGGTCCCAATACCATTAGGACCAAGTCATCGGCGTATGCTACTACCTTAACCCCACCCTTATTTAATAGCAACTAGCCAAAGTAGGGGTGAAAGGTGTATTTAGAGATAGAAGCTATTCCTGTGTATGTCTTGGCTGAGCTTCTCTGCCAAATTAAAATATGTATTGCAGTTTGATGAACGGAAGCCAATTTCAAAGAGAGTCTCTTTCGCGGCAGACATGCATTTGAAAATATATTATTGGCACTGATAAAGTCAGAAGGAAGGGAGCATCAACTTGATTTATTAATTCAGATCGCTACCCTAGCTTGAGGAAGAGGACACCGTCCTGCCTGACAAAGTAAGAGGAACAAGCTCATAGGGGGAGAATCCCATACTGGTAGAATCTACATTATTTGAAGCATTCCAAAACACACAAACTATTTAGTCGCGTTTTCAGGACTGCATGAAGTGACTATTATTATGAGAGGACTTAGCACTGCAACCTCAAATACCTATTGTGCGCTCTTCATGGATTTAGCGAATTTTTCGGAGTCCAACTTCCTTAGTAATTTCAGCCTTTGTCCTATTTTATGGAAATTAGCTCCATTGGTAAAAAGTGTTTACTCAGGTGTTTGTCCCACTTATGAGTCAGTGCTCGCCATCATGCCAAGGCAATAAGACATCTTCATCCTCCTCGCTACGGAACCTGCATGTCCAGGTATCATAAGATTAGTTAGGCGATTATTCAATCTACAACGCCTTGTTAGAATTATTGTGATGAGGCTAAAAGTATTCTCATTTAATTCCATACAAGCTTTAAATCGGTGTAGCTTAAAATTTCTTCTTCTTGATCGGCGATATTAAGGTATATAAGAACAACTTAGTAATTATCGCGGAAACTCTGTGAAGTTATTATTAAGAATTTATTCGTGTGAAATTTGCAGACTCTAAAGAGCATAGAATGAAACCACATTTGTACGAGTATTCAATTATTCTTACGCATTGACCGGCACTGATACAAATGCGAAAGATGATCCTTGATGATCATCTAATAACGGACGACACGCTGAGCCTCACAGGCTTGGGCGGCAAATTAAAATTTCTCTCAGAAGTAGGAGGCTACAACAAATCCTAAGATCGCTGTGCTCTATGCATTCCCAGCAATAATAGTAATAATCGCTTAATGGTTCTTACGGGTTGTTTGAACACGGAATAGACAGAGGGGAAATTTTGCTCAATATTCTTGGTTATTGAAGCTAAAGTGTGGAAAATTTAGAGAATATTACGCGAATATATCTAATTTATTCGCTGCCTATAATTTCATTCTACTTTCACTTAAAAAGTTTCAGCAGTTGCCAGATTGCTCCGATGTTTCATAATCGTTTAGACGAAGCTGAAATATCATACATATACCTCGGTTTCACCGATATAAAATATTGTAAATATTTTCGAGTGTAATTAGTTAGCTAGCCAGTGAGCTATCGCAGGTCAGCCATACATAACCACTTAATACCCTTTCCCCTGTCTGAGGGCCGCTGTTTTTCCACTCTGTCAGTAATTATAAATCTGGAACAAGAGCAGCTATGACAATAAAATGGTTATAGTCACATAAAGATGCTTGCTTGCCCTCCTATTGCCAGATCATCGACAACCTCATGCCTTTTTTCTATCTCGCAGTGGTTAGATGCCTGGCATAGGTTAACTGAGTTTTTGCTCCCAGAAACTGAAGGGTGCAATTGAACTACCTAGCAAGCCTGGACCTTAACGTCTAAATGGAGTTGACCTTGCGTACCGCTAGGCTATCTGAAAATATAACTAAAGCACCTTCCAAATATTTATCATTTATGCTGACCCAGAAAGAGATTTCTAGCATCTTAGCTGTTTGTGAAAATATGTGAAGAGAAGTCCTTTTGAGGAGGAAGTCCAATTTATCTGCTGATTCGATTGGTTATATTTTTTGTATGGCACCCAAATAAACACTAAATGTATGAGAAGGAAGCAGAAGGCTTACTATTACTTGACGCTGCGTAAATAATACTCAAAGCTTGCTAAAATTATCTTTCCCGCCTCAATTTCTATGGGCTCATCTCGTGGACTCATTTTAATGACTGCTACTTCAGTAACTTTGCACTTGTCTGAAATTCTCAACTGTTTCATTCCACGTTTTGAATGCTCTATAATCCAAATATCTGCGAGTCGGTATGCTTTACAATTTTTTGCTGCTGGTTAGTGCCTTTGCTGCACATTTACAAGAGCTCGGCGGTTAGATTTCAAATTCCACTTCGAAGCCTAATTAAGTAACCTCGAATAAGCACGAACGGCCGCCGCGGTCGACTACAGACTATTATTCGCTAGTGCACAAGGGACGAAATACAAAATAATAGAAAATATTCTCTTCTTATAGCGGTCGCGACTGGGCATTCAATGGCAAACCTCAGGTTGCATTTCTCCCATGAAAAAGTTTCTCATCAAAATCATCTGCCATTCGGAGACGGCATAAAACTGTAAGTCTCCCCATTTATGGGAAAACATGAAACTCCTTGTCACAAATGGCGGAAGTGGCTCGGTCAAATATGCAACAAAGCATTTTGATACCAATAACACCTATGTATACACTAGTTAATATAAAAGACAATAAAATATATAAATTTTTCAAATACTCTTTCTTACAATTCCAAACATACCACCCTTTACGCACAAAAATCATCCAACTACTACAATTAAAAGCGATTCAATCACACTAATTAGGAAACTTTCAACAGTCAAGCCGAAATTTACTTACTACGCATTTACATACATACCTGCTTCGGTAGTTTACGAAACTCTTTCAGGTAACTTTCGATGCCTTCCGTTAGTATTTGTGGATCCAAATCGGCCCATAATGTCTTCGACCAAACCTCTCTTCCAGTTTTATAGGCTTTGTACAGTTTGTAAATCTAGAAGGAGAAGGATAAAGTGCGCGGGACGCAGAACATAGAGATTTAGTAAAAGTTTGCGAAAGCATAAAGTGAATAAAAAAATTAGGCAAACTATTGTGCTGAACTGGTCAATAGATTGCAATTCCAGGTGCCCTCCCACCAAACTTTCCTTCCGCCACTCGGGTAGCAAAGTGGCACAAAACAAATTAATTAAAAAATTAAATAGTTTGTCTGTTGATTTGTCCGAGGCCATGCAGATCAAGGCGGCAGCAGGCAACCTTTGCGAATTGGGCTGTCGAGTTGGGCGGAAGGATGGATGGACTGTTTGAATGATAAGCTGACTTACCAATATCATGCCTTCGTAGTCAGTCTTGATTCTTGAGAATTCATTGTAATCGGCCATCGGCATATCGAAAAGTTTCTCCGCATTGGCTGCGTAAGCGTAGATGAAGAAAAAGTTGTTAGCGGTAATGTAGACAAAAGTAGAAGCATGGCGAGAGTGCAAGCCAATTGTTCGATGTAATCAGTGCAGGTGCATTGGGACGAGGCAAAAGAAAAACTTTGTTAATTCAATATTAACTAAGGCAAAGCAAAGTTAGTCAATGCGAATGAGTTAGCGAATAGTCAACGGCATAGCACAGACACTGCGATATTGATGAATTGGCGTGAGTAAATATAGTTACATAAATTTGAAATAAAATACAAAAACCCACAAAATTCACGAAATTCGCCAAATTCACGAAATTTTTCTTTGACAAAATCAATGCTTGCTGTACTTACACAATTCAATGCGTCGCTCTTCGTAGGAATTTAATTTGGCGCCGTAAAAGTCCATCAGCTTACCGCCTTTGTCCAGGTCAGGACCCACTGAGCCCGGCCCATTCTCTTCGAAATCCAATATGAATGCTTCCAGCTAGTGTGGGTGAATTTGAAACGCGGTCAAATATGCGTGTAAATGCAAATTAGTTTAGTTAGTGACCGGTAGTGAGTGAGTTAGTGCAAAAATAAATACGAAAATCCTTAAATGAGCTGCTGCAATGCAAATAATATTTAAAGGGGGAAACTATTTGCATGAAACTATTATTTGCTTTGCTGTTCGCTATTGTTGCAAGTAAGAACTTCGGAGTGCGCACATAGCCTGGCTATTGGCATCATCGAGAGCGCAGATTAACAATGGGGGTTAGACTTTGGAGCTAGAATTGATTGCAGTTTACAAAGGAAACAATGGAAGTTTGCATGCATACTTAAAAAATGGCGAAAGTTATAGAAAAACATTTTATTAGAGAAAATTCTGATTGTTCAAAAATCGCCATCGGGGGTAATGTTAGAAAACGTATTAAATAAGATAAAAATTCCATTTTTTTATAAGAAATAAATGAAATGGTTGCCCAGAGAGAGAGCCCACTCGGACGACAATCAAATTCGTTATTGCAAAGGAAATAAGGATGAAAAAGAAACTAGAAAGAAAGGAGGGAAGGAGAAGGTTTATGGTGGTGTTAATCCCTTCATTGGGAAATGATAGATGAAAGTCTCTGAGATTGACCTTCAGCGAGCGGTAGAGGACATAAGCATTCCTCTAAACGAACTGTACACAGCGATTGCCTTTAGCATAATCACGGAAACCAATTAAAAGTGGTCTCTAACTACTACCTGCAGAGCCTCCTAGGCACCCTGGCCAAAACTCATTCTTAAAAGGACAAAATGCCTACTTGGATTAACAGATCAACAACCAGCGCCTTTTCAAGTGTTATAACGGGTCACTGCAATATTGGCACCCTAGCCAGTGAAATGGGTGTACCTGTTGTTGTTGTAGCAGCATAAATATGTCCCATACTTACATACGGGAGTGACAGTTCTTGGCCGGATATAAGTCCGGGTCGTTTCGATAACGTAGAACAGACTGTCGTGGAAACGGAATGGGTGTACCTCACACTGACTGCTGCAGGAGTTGTGGAGATGAAGAAGAAATTAAGTTTGCACAACTCCTCCTCTGTGAATGTTCTGCACTTCAAAGAACGTGCCAAATATCTTGGCGATTATTTCTATGAAGACCTGGGAAATTTGCAAAATGTCTCACTGGAGACAAATCTAAAGTGGTTAAGGGAGACCTACGTGGTTTTAGTTAAAGGATGGAAATCTGATTCCACTTCACCTTTCATTCAGCTGACGCAAACAAGATTTCGACAGCATGCGGACAATGTCTTGAAAAGGTACCCACGAAATTCGAGGGTTGAGATTTCGTTAACCTTAGAATATCCCTCGAGCGTATCCAATTCACATGTGGCGAGAAAGACTTCGCGACCCTACAAGTTTGTGTACTTGCCCAGCGCTGGCTCAGTTGACGTGAAGTCCAACAATCTAAGAGCAGACCACAGGTAGTTAACGGGATCCCAATTCTCTAATTTCACGGGGAAACTACCCCACTGGTCTTCTGTATAGCCAGCTCATCTGTCTGGCTGTTTCCTTCAATGTTTCTATGACCAGGTACGCAGATGAGATTTGCATAAAAAAATTCGGATGCGGTCGAAAATGAAGTCAGGTATTCCCCAACCGATTTCGAGTGCCCATCATAGAGCCAAGAGCCTGATTGCCATTTGGCTGTAGGAATAGGTATTTATTTCCATGACAGTTATTACACAAGGGAACAGCCAATCAGCTTCTTCTTTGATTACGACTACTTTTGCTTGGGATACCTGAACTTGAGTGTGACAAGGAGCTCCTCGCAGAATACTACTCACTCAGCATTTAATTCCAATTTCGAATGTAAGTGAAGAATGTTCTAATTGTACTAAGCGAGGGGATGATCCCAAAGTTTCCAAGGATATTTGAGTATCCATAATTGAAGTGAAGCGAGAGCTTTGCCGTCTGCGATATCTACAGCTACCACATTTAATATCGCGTTCGGCGCTGGAGACGGTATACTATAGATGAATGGGGAAGAGATTAGGTCACCACTGAATCTTACTTAAAGTTTAAGCCAAAGAGAGGAACTATACAAAATGTAACTGAACTCCCTTTTTGCCTAACTGAAAAGTGAAATGATTAGACCAAAAAGAATATAGACTCATGTATAGACTCTCTGTCCGGGGCCTGCTACAACTTCTTTAGCCCAGAGATGGCGTTTTGCCGTTTTGAGCGCTTTCTCTGTAAATGTCTGGGCTTGGCAGCCTTACGATTAAGGGTGCTCTTTCTTCGAGAACCTAGCCCATTACCCCAACCTTAGTCCCATCAACCTTTTCCATTACATCAACAACTCTGTCTGACTATAGATATCTGTCTATTGTATGTCTCATATTGGTATCAAATCGACGCTTTAGTCCTACTTGGGGAGTGCCAGACTGGTACTTCAGTCATTTCACCCAGCTACCTACAGTACAAAAGTGAGCTTAAGTAGGTAATTTTTTTAAGCGTGGCAGAAGGTCGTCTACCCTTATAATAATTCTGCGAAAAATGCTATAGTCGGAGCTCCTGGGATGAATAAGAAACATATTTTGGCTTCACTGGAAAATGGCATTTCTTTGGAAGTATTTAAGGATTATTAGTAAGACCGCATACGAACAGGAAAGCTTTTGTTGCTACAACTTAGCGAATTTTCTTTTTCTGTTGCTTGTCGTGCTCACATACGGCAACTCCGTTGATTGCAACTGTTTTAGTTTTTAGTTTTTAGTTTTCAGCCAATAATAACATTGCGAAGAACGAGAATACAAATCGTGTATGAGCTAAAGTGGCCCTATATGAACGCAGTCTAATGAAACTTGCCTAGTATCAGAAGAGGGAGTTGATAGCGCTGAATATAGTGAGTTATATCAGTTTTATGGGGATAACCATACTCACTACAGGCGAATCTTGATTAATAAATTTGTAGTTGCTTTCAAATGCAAAATTTTTCGTCAAGCAAGCAGAGACCAAATATAACGAGCAGACAAGTGGCGAATCGAAGACGCCTTATATTAGGATATTTACTACGGGTTCTGAGGAACATTCACCACTACCTACGAATGCAGTTTTCATTATTTGGTCGCCTCCTCAGTCGCTTGACAATACCACTTTTTCGTGATTGTAACAAATGAGCTGAGCTCTGATGCTTCCTACAAGCTTACGCAGCCATAAAGAAGCTATTACAGCATTAATTTTAAACAAATTTCGCAAACATTACCATTTTATTTACTTCATCCCCACATAAGCGTTTAGGAAATCAAGTATACGCTCTGTAGTCCATTCTAATTTACACAAATACATACGCGCATACTCGCAAGACAGAAAATGTTTACCTTTTCATGCTGAACGACTGCAGACGTGGCAAAGGTAAAATCTAAATTTGATGGCGAACGTGAAGAGATAGTGTCCATACCCTCCATCTGCCCCCCCAAGCGACAATAAAAGAAGCCATAACAATAGCAACAGCTAACGGCTTATTGTCGCTTTTAATTCGTATAATAAACACTTCAATTTAATTCGTTTTCTTGGTTTGTTGCCGTGTGGGTAGATGATAAAGAAGAAGCAGAAGTAGAAGTAGAAGCTGGGCTAGAATAATACGAGATGCCCGGATGCGCATACGAAACGAATGAAGCACATAAAATGCATGCCACCAGACAAAAGTGGCGAAGTGAAAACGTAAAACGCATAATGCCAATGGACGGATGAAGGCAGATGAAGGAGCGATAGTAGCGACAAGACAGTGATGTCGATAGAAGCCGAACGTGAAGCGAATAAGAGCGACAGGATGCAAGCAGCAAGCAAATGAATGCGTTGCGCTATAAAGAAGTGGCAGACTGCCTGCCTGCTGCGTGGCAGATGGTGGAATGCGGGCTATTGTAGTCGCGCGCCATGAAGTGCTTACTGTAATATAATAGACAATAATAGTGCCAGTAGCAGCCGCAGTAGTTGTGAAGTGGGTGTGTGTGTGTGCGTGCGTGCGCCCGGACGTCTGCCGGCGAGCGTGCTGTATGCATGCATGGATGTGGTTATGTCACACAGAGCTCACTGTGGCTGCTCGAATATTCGCTGAAATGGTAGCGGTAGAGAAAATCCAATTAAATTCGCATTGAAAGTGGGAGCAATAATGGAAGAACAAAAACAACAGGAAACAGTGCACAAATAAATGAAATAAATGAAACTGTGAATGCGAACCAAAAGGAAAAAAGGTAGTGGATATGGAGATGACAGATAAGGAGAATATATCGAAATGTCGGCTGACTTTCGAATCGGACGTATAGGATTAATAGACAGCAGGTGAGCTGGAAGCTTAAGAACGAAATTTTAAATGCACCAGCTGTCACGAAACTTGCCACAAATATCCATTAAGCTGTTATGAATAACGATCACAAATACATACCCAGTTAAATATTTATAAAATATCAACTATTATCGTCTAACGTAATTAACTTTTACTAAAAGAACAAA
>JAYXIM010016549.1:0-21005 GCA_037575425.1 Anastrepha fraterculus
TGCCATATCTACACTTTCATTGTCATTTTTGATTAACAGCTAACAAATATTAAAAGAAATAAAGCAGACCAATTCGTACAAAAAGAGAAATTTATGGTCTGAAAATGGCGAAAATCTTTTGATCGCGGGCTCTGCGCAACATGGGTACATGGGTACGATAAAAAAAAAAAAATTTGCGTAGAAATTTAAGCTTTAAAACATAAATAAATAAAATAAATACAAGGAAAGGATATTTTTTTATGTTTTTGAACCACGTGAACGTATTTTTTATAAATTAATATACCCAACTCTGATAAATAAGATGATTTTCATTTGCCAGACACTTATTACACCGCGTTACACACATTCTGTCCTATGAACCAAATATACTTTTTCGGAAAGGGGATAAAAAATAAAAACACGGTATCGGCGATTTTCATGTACACGTCACAATTTTTTTTTATATTCGGTTCATAGGAAAGAAAAAAAGTTCGTTTTTGTAACGCAGTGTTATATGCAAACGACCTAAAAATGTGTGCCTCAGTAAGATACCCAGAGAATGTGTCTAAGCTTCAGGCAGACCTAATTAACCCGTTTCCTTAAATTAAAAAAAAATGTTTTCAAGTCGCCTGCTCTAAATCTCGTGATATGCTACAATCGTCACTTTATATCTTTAATAATGTTCTCCAATCTGTGGATGATGTCAAAGATCTTGGAGTAATTTTTGACTCGAATTTTTCATTTTCGAGTCATATCAATTATACTTATATTATCTTAAAATCATACTTGAACTTAGGCTTTGTTAGATGTAACGGTGCAAACTTCTCAGACCCTTGCACGATGAAATTATTGTTTACCGAGTTTATTTGATAGAGGTTGAAATATGCTTCATTTATTTGGACATCTTAACACTGATTTACTGTGCATTAAGAGATTTGAACAGGTACAAAAGACATTTCTTAAATATGCCCTAAGATCTTTAACATTGTCGGCCCCATTTCCTTCTCATAGCTCCCGCTTGTTATTATGTAGTTAGATTAATGTCGAGTGCAGAGTCCATTGCTTTCTTTTGTGTTTGATTTAATACAAGGTGACTTTGAACGTGCTTTTCTTTTGCATTGCATTGGCTTTCTTATTCCAGCGAACATTTATGAAGCTCTTACCCTTTCTATAAAAACGAATTTATTCAAAACTAATTTCGAGTGCAATGCACCTATTGCTCAGACACTTCGCGAATTAAATGAGATCTCGAATTCCGAAAACAGCATTGACATACTAATGGTATCGGTAACACATTTTAGCGATAAATCCTTTGTAAGAATTCCAGGATATACAATTTTTCATACCAATCATCCTGACAATAAAGCACATGGAGGCACATCTATTATATTAAAGCAAAATTTTATATGTAATGAAATGGAGCAATTCAAAATGGATCACCTACAAGCAACGACAACTCAAATTAATGACACTCATGGCCTATTGACTATATCTGTCCACCAAAATTTAATAATAAAATAAACCATTCGACTATGTCGACTACCTCAATACACTTGGAAACAAATTTATAGCCGGGGGTGATTTCAGCGCAAAAGAACATGACATGGGGCTCAAGACTGACCAATACCAAAGGTAAAGCTCTACTTGACGCCATCAGAGAATTGAACTGTGACTTTATAAGTACAGGGGAACCCATTTACTGGCCAACTTGTGTTAGTAAAGTACCAGACTTGCTGGACTTTTTCATAACAAAATCAAGAAACTTAAAAATGCTGACAATTAAATCCTGCCTTGAACTTTCGTCTGACCATTCATCAAAAATCCTGACAATTCAAAAACGCCTACAACTACCCTATAACCATCTAACAGACTGGGAGGATTTTATGGAAATAATGAAACAAAGCCCGGACAGGAAAATCCCATTAAAAACTACCCACGATATTGAAACTGCAATAGCTTTTTTTAATGACACGACTATTATGTCACTAAGCCGATCCACACCAACTCTTCAACCTCAATCTACAAAATATAACATACCTGACGCAATAAAAAAGAAACTAAAACAAAAGAGAAAGCTAAGAAAAAAATGGCAGACTACAAGATTTCCGGATGACAAAAAACAACTTAGCAAATTAACTAAAGAAATTAAAGAACTATTGAAACATGAAAAAGACAAAAACCTAAACAATTACCTCAAATATATTGACGCAACAAAATCTAAAAACTATTTATTGTGGGAGGCGACAAAAAAGATGGTCGGAGCTACAATACACCTCCCACCAATAAGAACCAAAAACGGACAATGGGCCTGAACATCATCGGGAAAAGCGACTTACTTAGCTCAACATTTTAAAAATATATTTCAAAATGAAAATAACACCAAATTCGATTTGACTCATACAACGAGCAATAAAGACGAGCAAATCATCAAAAAAACCTCACTAACAGAGATAAAGCAATTAATTTCGACATTAAAAAACAACAAATTTCCTGGATATGACCTCATCTCGGAAAAAATTTTAAAACATATACCCGACAGAGCAATAATTTATCTCAGGAACGTTTTTAATGTTGCTATTAAGTACAAATACTTCCCAAAGACATGGAAAATTGCCGAAATAATTGCGATCCCAAAACCAAAGAAAGACGCGACGTTTGCATCGTCGTACCGACCAATAAGTCTACCGCCGACAATATCAAAAATATTTGAGAAGCTAATCTTTGATCGCAGAGAGCCCATTATAACAAAAATAAATTTGTTTCCACAACATCAGTTCGGATTTAGGCGAAAACATTCGACAATCCAACAAGTGCACAGAGTCACTCACAAAATCCATAAAGACTTCAACAATAAACAAGTATGCGTGGCTGTATATCTCGACGTAGCTAAAGCCTTTGACAAAGTATGGCACCCTGGATTACTGCACAAACTCCAATCTTGATTGCCATATGACTACTTTTTAACGCTAAAAAGTTACATCCAAGATAGAAAATTTCATATTTAATATAACGACGCATGTTCATACATTGAAGCTATGAACGCAGGAATTTCCCAAGTCAGTGTATTAGGAGCTACTCTGTATCTTATCTACACCGCAGATTTACCGGAACCGACTACAGGAAATAGCATGGTTGCAGATCACACTGTACTAAGGGCATCCCATAGAGGCTCGAAAATAGCACAAACAAATTTACAAAACGACCTCAACAAAACACTGGACTGGTTCAAAAAATGGAATATAGAAATTAATGGCGACAAAACACTTCAAGTCAGTTACTAGAAAGGTAAGCACGATTACTGATACGCGATTACTGATACGAAAGCTAAATACTTAAGCATTACAATTGACTCTAAACTAAACTGAAATAACCATATAATAAAAAAAAGACACGAAATTCAAAATCGTTTTCGACAACTGTACTGGCTGCTAGAATCTCAGTCAAAGCTCTCGCTGCAAAACAAAACCTTAATTTACAAAACGTCAATTGCACCAATTTGGAAGTATGGAATAGAAGTTTGGGGCACAGCTTCTAAATCCAATTTGACAATGCTGCAACATGCCCAGTCGAAGATACTTAGGACAATAACAAATTGCGAGCAGCAGGTACATAGCAGACTTATGATGCACACAAATCCGGCGATGAGGAAGCTTCCTGCTAAAGAAAAATTCAATAAGAAGAGACTAAAACTAAAAACTCCAACAGACCTCTTCTAATATAATAATAATGCTTATGTAATTACCTGATTATTATAGTAAATATTTTACAAATGTACTACATATGTATTTCTAAATGATCCTGAAGTGCAATGGCCTTACAGTATCTCTTAACTATAGGTGTAATATTTTTTGGAAGCAATAAAAAAAAAACAAAAAAAATGGGCGACAGGCAATGGCAAATCGCCGAGTATATTTTTGCCATGAAAAAGGTCTCATAAAAAATATCTGCCATTCGGAGTAGTAACCTCAAGTAATAACTTTTGTGTTTTTCGCCTAAAATAAATAAATAATAGAAAAAATTTTGTTTAACAGCGGTCGTCTTTCGGCAGGCAATGACAAACTTTCTCATGAAAAACCATCTGCCGTACGGTGCTGGCATAAAACTGTAGAAGGAGTAGCTTGGCCAAGCATCCAATAAATGATGTAGGTGCCAATTATTTATAAGCCTAATATATATGAAGTGAGGTGCAGTGGTACTATTAAGTTTGGTAGTATAAATATCAGTGATATCTATGTATGTGATTAGTATGCTGGCACCAAAGAAAGTCGCTGATGAATGCTAATGCACAGCAAAGGCAATTGAATGGTTTCCAGGACATACTAATGTTAAATTCGCTAGTTACTTACAACGAAAGATTGTCTTTAGACTAGTGAGTACCACCGAAGAAGTGAAATCGCTAGTTTAGAATTAACTACCTTTACTGCTGAGAATTTACTATCTACTTGTGGATGTATACACATACAATTTGTATACGATTTGTATTCATAAATACAATTAGTGCACATATAATACATAAAAATTTCTGTTGAAAACTTATTGATGCAAGGTTTAACAAATTACGCCTCAAAGAAATTAATAAATATATAAGCAAATATTTGAACTTTCGCATTGATTTTCATACACCCTGTGGTAGCAAAATACAATGATTTTAAACATTTTGGAAGACGTGACTGAAATGAAAAATGTAATATTAATTTATACATGTACAGAAAGTACGGCATAGGTACTCATATATACGTACATATGCATAAGTATAATTCTATGATCTGAGAAGTCAAAGACTACAGCAGTTAGACAGAAACCGGCCTTCCTGTAGGTCGTGCTAAGAGGTCATGATCTCAGCAAACTCTAAGGTGATTTGTTCACATCTGTATTTAGTTATTTATTTGCTTTGCTTTTAGAAAATTCGAATCGTATGACTATCATAATAAATAAATTTAATTCGTGAAACATGGAGCATGCAAAAAGGCTATGCACACAGGTAGATATAATACATTCGAGGGGGAAGCAAAACGCGGCCACTTGTAGAAAAGTATGAATAAATATGGTACGAATAATAATAAATGTACAAATATATAAACTGTTACCTGCTTAATGTGCCCACAGTTGCAAGCTGGTATCGCTGCCATTAGCTACTTATCAATTCAGTCATCGTAAC
The DNA here is from genome assembly GCA_037575425.1 of Anastrepha fraterculus. Lineage (NCBI taxonomy): Eukaryota > Metazoa > Arthropoda > Insecta > Diptera > Tephritidae > Anastrepha > Anastrepha fraterculus. The sequence goes on from JAYXIM010016549.1 coordinate 5,138, forward strand.
AAACTCGTATGCCCGAAATTATGTTCAAGTAATTGCAAAAATGAAGTAAAGAACCTGCATAGAATTTTAACCAGTTGGAGTTTATATTTTTGCCATATAAGCAGTTGAACTGGTGTATTTTATAAGGCGTTACTTTTGGGAAGGTTAATGCTTCGGTGATTAAGAGCTTGTACTAATTTCAATACTCCTAAATTTCTATACTCTTAGCGTACTTGCTCTTGCTTTTCTTTATTGACATTTTTGAATTGACCAATCAATTGATAAAAACAATGATTTACTAACTTAAGCGTCGCTTATTAAAAGTTTGATTAGAACCTCCGAGAATATTTCTGCTACAAAAGCTACTCATCGAAAACCATCTGCCGTTCGGAGGAGGCATAAAACTCTAGGTCTCCCCATTTGTGGAAAAATGTCAAGATACACACAATACAAACAGGAGGACAAGCTTCGCAAAATACTCAACAAAGGCTGTAAGCGCCAATTATAAATAAATATACATATATGTGTATGTATATATTATGTCTGGCTGTCAAGGAAGATAACTAGTCACATGATTGTTAATAGCGGATAGCTCGGCTGCCAACGGCATCCCCACATCTGAGATTTGATGTACCCATATGAAGAATTTGATGTACCCATATGAAGAATTGGATAACGCTGATGCATTACAAGAAGAGACCACCAGTTTTAAAGAAGGACAGCATTCCTAACAAACCAAAGCAATCCCCTGAAGAAAACCACTCCGATTCGAGTCAGCTCTAACGAAAGGCTTCGAAGACTGAAAACTCTGGCAACTAATCGAATTGTTCAAATACTTTGTTTCACATTTGCCCGACTAGAACTACAGTGGGGCATGCCAAAGAATCTGTTATGCCCGAATTAGGCATGCATTACTGAGGCACGCCTCACTATTACCTTACCAGGCCCACGTTAGGCAAGGCAAAGATTGGCATGCCACAACAATACCAAATTTGGTTGTGGTCACGAAAATCTGTGGCAGTGTCTCACTTAGGCTTAAATTGGAATCCCAAACTGATTTGTAGAAGGGCATCCGGAGGATTACCGAAGTTCGGTTTTTCGAACCTGCGCCTAATGAGGCAGATGTGTGGCGATACCTTTCGGGACTTGGGCCTAGTTTGGCTGCCTTATGAGGCGCAACTTTGGAATGCCTTATTTGCGCCTAATCACCGCCTTACCAAAATTTCTAGTCGGGTGCTCACTTCAAGCCTAACACAGGATTGTCAATATGTTACGTTTTTAAAAACCATCGAGCGCGTTGGTGTCATTTGCAGCGAGTAGCACTTTCCAAGCAAATAAGAATATTCGCAGTAAACTCAAATTGTTAAAAATATGGTGCGTAGTGCAGATACAACTGCCATAACCAATGTTCAATAAAATGAGCCGCATGAGAAGCAAAAATAGGAGAGCACTCATATAATAAATTTCCGATGAAGCGCAAACGCATACATACGTGGAGAAAGTGACAAGTTAAAAAAAAGGGCCGAGAGTGCAATACAGTTCGTCAAATAGTCCATTTGTGAAGCAATGATGGGCAGCAACACTGTTTCTAGTATTGCTGGGCTATACAGCGACACAGAGCTGAATGCAGAGATGATTCTGCTGCTGTCCTTTTGTTGCTGAATTTTCGCCATCACCTTTAGTTGGTCTCAGTGAACCAGCTTCCTTTCAACTTGCGTAACTGCAAATATTTTGCTCGAAATTTACTCAAAGCTCGTTTGTGAAACACAAAAGCAAAGTATTGGATGATTAATGCATATTTCACATGCACATGCAAGTATTTTGTAAGTTCGCTTTTGTACACCAAGAATTTATTGCATAAGGGCTTGATGATAAAAAATCGACTGTCCTTTCAAAAAATATATTTGGGAATTTATATAAGTAGATATTAATTGAGTCAATGTTAAATAATAATACTTTTACTTCTGAGTCCTTGTCAGTGTTCATACTTTCGTTCTTAGACAATCAAAAGTATAAAAAACTATCATCTTTTTTGGACTCTGCTGTTAAATCAGAATCACACGATTTGTATACTAATTTAGCACTAGCTTAAGAAAGTGCTTTCTACCGTCTGTATTTGTTGAAAATACTTTTCTAATATTATAAATATCCTAAATATGATACCTGTAATTATAGAGCCTTGTTTAAATATTTATCCTGTTGTCTCAAATGTAGGGATGATTTTAAATGAATTTCCATAAGTACACCTTTGAGTTTAAATAATAATATTTTATGTGTAATGAAGTTTCATTTATTTTTAAATTTTATCATAAAAGTTTTGAATCTGAATCCTTTTAATTAAAAATGATGAAAAGTGTAGCATCATATACTTATTTTAAATTTTTCCGACTGACAACATACGAGTATCAATGTTATAGTCCTACGTTCCACTAGTCAAAAGCACCCATCTTTTATATTGTACTTATGTATAATTATCTTTTCACAACAAAAAACATAAGAACTAACTAACTTTAATGTTTTACTGCTTTTTAAATTATCATTACTAGCTATTGTAAATTCACTATTACTCATACGAATTGAAGGTGTCTAAGGGCCTAATATGATAGGCTAAATCACACCGTCAACCATCTGATTGGACCTTATCAGTGTGGCTTCAGACCTGGAAAGTCTACCATCGATCAAATATTCACAGTACGTCAAATATTGGAAAATACCCATGAAAGGAGAATCGACAGACACCATCGTCGATTTCAAAGCTGCATTCGACAGTACGGAAAAGAGTTACTTGTATGTCGAGGTGTCAGAGTTTGGTATCCCCACAAAACTAATACGGCTATGTAAGATGACGTTGCTCAACTCCAGCAGCGCCTACCCAGCGGAATTAGGAAGGACCTCTCCGAGCCGTTTGATACCAAACGAGGTTTCAGGCAGGGTGACTCGCTGTCGTGTGACTTCTTTAACCTGATGTTGGAGAGCATCGTACGAGGCGCAGAACTTAATCGCTCAGGCACGATTTTTTATAAGAGCGTTGGCGTATGCTGATGATGCCTGTCTTCAAACAAACAGTCGGCGCATTTGCGTATCGGCAAACACGTCATTCTTGACAGTTTTAATTTCGAGGTTGTAAAAGACTTTGTATATTTAGGAACCAGCATTAACACCTATATTAATGTCAGCCTGGGAATTCAACGTAGAATCTCTCTTGCCAACAAGTGCTACTTTGGACTAAGTAGGCCAATGAGTAGTAAAGTTCCCTCTTGACGAACAAAACTAACACTCTACAAGGCTCTCATCATGCCCGTCCTAACGTAAGGCGCAGAAGCGTGGACGATGACAACATCCGATGAAGCGACGCTTGGAGTGTTTGAAAGAAAAATTCTGCGCAAGAGTTTTGAACCTTTGCACGTTGGCAACGGCGAATATCGCAGGCGATGGAACGTTGAGCTGACATATAGTAGACATAGCGCAGCGAATAAAGATCCAGCGGCTATGTTAGCTGGATCATGTCGTCCGAATGGATACAAACGCTCCGGCTCTGAAAGTACTTAATGTGGTACCAGCTGGTGGTAGCAGAGGAAGAGGAGGGCCTCCTTTGCGTTGGTGAGTCCAACTGGCGCCGGTTAGCACCTGAAAGAAACGACTGGCGCGCTTTCTTAAACTCGGCCAAAATCGCGTAAGCGGTTATCGCGCCAATTAAGAAGAAGAAAAAGAAGTCTTGTAGTTACTCGATCACATTCATTGGGAGTTTAGCTAAAAGCTCTTCAATCTCGATTGTCGTGGTTCATTTCACGCTTAAAATTTACCTTAAAATACTACCCTTTTTGTTTGTTTACGATGTTTTTCTATTATATTGCAAAGCATTCACTTACCTGCATGGATCGTCGACTTGAGCCGCTATTCGAACGGGAGAGCATCGGAGGTCGACGTTTCGTGGCACCACGACCGGCCAATAAGTTATTCAGCAAAGATGGCGAGCGAGCACAAATGAATGCATGAAATGAGGATACAGTAAATACGCCCAATTTATTCAAAGTATTTTTGGTGGGCCGCGAAACATGTGTTAGCAAAGACTGTAATGGCAAAAAGATTATTGAAGTTGTTAATAACAATTTAAGATGCAGTAAACGATAATGAAAAAAACTATTGTAATTATTATTATTTGGAAAATAGATTCTGGAACTAAAAAAAGATGAGCACTCAGATTTTATATAGTTAAATGTAGTATTCTTGGTTCAAAGCTATATGTTATAGAAATACCTCGTGGGTACTGTGTGTTTTTACATCAAAACATCAGTTAAAGTTGTGCAGATATGTATATTATTTTTGAAATATTAAAATAATTATTCTACTTAAACAATCATTTGTTTTCAAACTCAATCACTAAACAGAACATAGCAAAGTAAGTAATAAATTGTAATGTAATATAATAAAATAATAAGCTGAGCTATTGAAGCTAGGAGGCAAGGAGCTGATAAAATCCATGCGTTTACATCAACTCTTATGAAGAATTTGGACGGATGATGGACGCCAGCTGCTTCAAAGTCTATACTTCCAAGCACTATTTGCAAGGATTTTTTGTAGAATTTAATCCTACCCCATGGGATGGTGCAGCTGGAAAAATGATTGTACGAGCTTAACGGCTACAAAAACATACCATAGTGCGTCTCGACGTTTTAGACGTTGAAAATACCAAGTGGAGAAGAATTTTAATTCAGTTGGCATTTGTAATTTGTGTAATCTATCAAGGAAAAAAAAATGCCTGGAATGCTAGGAAAAATTCGGTCCAAGTCGCTTCGGTAGTTATGGTGAAAATAAGAACAAGATGAATAAGGGCTGAAAGCTACTTGAACCTCACATTCCAAAAGCCATATTTTATCTGAAGAACCCAAAGACAATCGAGTTTTCTAAGAAAAGTTGTTAAGTATCTCGAGCTACACACATACATGGAAGCATTCTTCCAACGTGTCTTTTATACATGTGTTTATATAAAGTATTATGCAGGTATGTATGTAAATACATACATGTATGTCCTAAAGAGCACGCCAGCGCCTCCATCACGATTTCATTTTTCTCCCACTGACTTTGAGACAAACTGATTTTGTAGATACGCGCTTGTTTGTACAAATTTACATATGAATTCATAACACACTGGCATTCCCTCACTCACATTACGATGCAAACTAAGTGTAAGGTAAATATCCTGCGGGAAAAGCATTTTCTACACCATGAGCAGCACCAAAACAGCTGTAGTAGGGGTAAGAAACTCTTCTCCTTAGCAGTATAAGCGGATTGTCCTACATTTTTACAACTTCACTTATCTGTATTGCTGCCTGTCATCTGTCCGCTTGCATAATTGTATGCGAGTTTGTATGTTTGCTTGTCTGTTAATAATAAATCATGCCGCCTTCATGACTGTCATTTGGCTGCATATTGTTGCTGTTACAGGGCTGTCAGAGCGATGCAGCATATTTTTTTATGTTTTTTTTTGTTATTTTGCCATTTATCCTACTTTGTATCCCTATACGCACACACACACCGGCAGAGACATGACCACGTAGGTATGCGAAATGAGCGTGCAATATAAAAAGGCAATCGTTGCCACACCAGCAGCCACAATTGCCTTTACATTTGCTATGAATAGATGAGTAGAGTTGAGTGCAAAGTTGAGCGCATGCAGTTTTGACTCTTGACTAACTGTTTGTCTGTCTTACTTCAGACTCCTCTTTAACATTATGAATGTGTGAAAATATTTTTCAAAAGAGTGGAAGGCATTGGAGCAATGGAGCAATAGAGCAACAGAGGCAACGAGTCACGACAGCTGCATTAGTTGGCTTGAATGGCGTTTGAATACTTGAATGAAAGATTGCAGCTGCTGATGTTTGCTGATATGCTAAGCTACGTACAGTTTGTCAAGAATGAGTTTTCACACTGAAAATAAACATAAATTTTTTCAAAGTGATCAAGAGAAGTATTAATTAAATTTCTTTGCAACTTGTTTTTTGATGATTTTTATTTATAAATACAATAAATTTAAAGGTATGCAAAAAAAAAACACAAGTTCATATAAATAAAATTGCAAAATACAACAAAAACCTATCCCACTTTGTTTTGTTAGTGTCAAACAACTGTTTCACTACATCGCTTTTAAAATTTTTTTGGAGCTTATTCACGGATGAGCGGTACTTTAAGTTACAAAAGCTTTACATTCCTATTTCCTAGAAACTTTCTGTCAATAGCTCATTAGTTTTTGCTTTGACGGGACGGAAATTTTTAAAATATTGTACTTTTAAAATGCCCGGAAAAAGATTATCGTTTGATGTGGTACAATTGATTTATTATAACCATCAATTGGGTAAAAGTGCGCGGGAATTGTCTGAAATGCTTTGCATAAGTCGAAAAACAATATATAATGTGATAAATCGGGCTGAAAATGAGAATAGATTAGAGCCAAAGTGTGGAGGAGGTCCCTCGAAAAAAATAACAAAACGTGCTGAGCGCGTAATCATGCGAAAAATTAATCAAAACCCTCAGATTTCGACCAGAACTCTTGCGAGAGAACTTAAGGAAGAGTGCGGAATTGTTGTTTCACATGAAACAGTACGCCAAACCATAATGCAGCACAAATATTTTTCAAGGTCAGCACGCAAAAAACCGTTGCTGTCTTCAGCGAATGTGGAAAAACGTTTGTCCTTCGCAACTATGCTGATTTCCGAGCCTGTTGACTATTGGGACGACGTTATATTCTGCGACGAGACGAAAATGATGTTATATTATAACGACGGGCCTGCAAGAGTGTGGCGCAAGGCATTAACATCGCTAGAAAGACGCAATATTATTCCGACTGTAAAATTTGGAAAGTTGTCAGTCATGATTTGGGGGTGTATTTCCAGCAGAGGAGTAGGAGATTTGGCATTCATAGAGGATACTATGGATTCTACGCAGTACTTGCAGATTTTAAAGAGACATTTAGTAAGCAGTGCGACGAAATTTGGGTTCGTAACAAACAACAAACCTGATTTTAAATTTTATCAAGACAATGATCCCAAACACAAAGAGCATAGAGTGCGTATGTGGCTTCTGTATAACTGCGGAAAAGTTATGGATACACCAGCTCAGAGCCCCGACTTAAACCCCATTGAAAATCTATGGGTGCATTTAAAAAAAAAAGTAGCAAAGAGGCAGCCCAAAAACCGAACAGCACTTAAAACTGCCATATTAGAAGAGTGGCATGATATACCAAACAATTATGACCTGGTAAAGTTGGTGCAGTCCATGAAAAAAAGACTACAATGCGTAATAGATGCAAAGGGTAACCATACCAAGTATTAATTTTTACAAAAGAGTATGCATTTCTTTAATAACTTGTTTAAGAAAGCAAACAATATCAATTGTGAAAAGAGTAATTTGACACTTACAAAATGAGCTAATATTTCTTTTTGTTGTATTTTTTTGTTTTCTTTCCGTTTAATTTTTAATTTTTTTCCCATGAAGTAACTATAAATGTTTTATTTAAATATAAGTGGCTTAAAAAACTTGTACCAAATAAATAAATGAACTTTTATGCTTCTTAAAACAAAAAATTAAATTTATTTTCAGTGTGAAAACTCATTCTTGACAAACTGTATGTTATTGTTGCTGTGTTTTTATTTGCTCTCATACACATTCAATGACGGGAGAGAAAGCATATATGCTTTTAGGCCATAGTCGCAAGCTCACATATTTGTAAATGAATTCAAGCACTTATGTATGTATGCATGTCTTTATGTCATATTATGTTGTGTTTATGCGTGAATATTTTATTGCCTTTCACCTTTGCTTATACGTGCTTCTTTTCTTTTACCCTTTGCTGTCCTTTCTTCACCAGCACTTGAGATCTTTAAATACCATTACGGATAATCATATCTCACTAGTGTACAAATGTCTACTTAAAAAGCCGAACATAATGCCGCTTTTATAAAAAATATATGTCACACGTGTGACTAAAAACACCCAGCCGACAACGGCTCGAATGATTGAGTGGGAGAAAAACTACATTTACAGGGTGTTCATTCTAGATATCATTATTTGATTTAATTTGGCGGTACATAAAATTAAAAAAGATGCGCCTCGATGTTGCTTTAAATAGAATATGTACAAATTTTGATGTTTTCTGTCTTCACTCTTTTATTCAAAATACTGCTCTTAACAATTATATGTCAAAAATGTCATTGTTTAAATTTTCATCAGGAGCACGTCTACAGGTTTTGTTCTGCCGGTCCGTTTTTTATCCTCGACGGAACCAGTTTCTTCACCAACCTTCGTATTGTCGACTCATTCGGACGATTATTTCCACCAAAAATATTACAAATTTTGCGATGCGTTTTTCTTACATATCGACATTTTCATAGCAGTTTATATAATATCTAGGCTTCCCTTTTGAAGACCCTTTATTTTCCACTTTTTAGACTTTTTTTAACATCTGGTAGCATTGCCCGCGATTGCAGTTATTGTTGGTGTTCTTCTGCTTTCAGCAGTCAAATCTCAAATTTTATTGAATTACTTAAATAACTTTGTATGAGTTACAAATAGTTTTTAAAATGCGCGTTTTTTTTAATAAATGTGTTATTTAAAATTTAATTTATGAGTTTTTTTTTGTTAAGCGAAACTCTTTTGTTAAGGGAACGAATTTTTTGCTATATTTGAGATTATGTAACAAAATAAGGTACTCTTTTTATAAAAATGTCATTATGGTTTTTTCAGTATTTTCTGGTATTTTTTTTGCTTATTTTTACTATGAATACACCTCTTAATGCCCTATGTCCCACTAAGAATTGATGACCGGTAAAAACGATTACACCTCTATGGTTTTAATTCGCAGTCAGTGAATTCAAACGCTTTTTCAAATGTGTTAACAGGTGTTCAATGTTAAGAAGAGTTGAGAGAAAAAGATTTAAAATTCCGGAGCCAAAAATTAAATTTCCACTTTCTAATTATCAAATTTTATAACAATCAACAAATTTTCTTTAGCACTAAAATCTTCTCAGAGTGACCTGTTTTAACCTTCTTTTGTTTAATAATATATATTTTTTTTAACTTACAGTTTCGGTAGCTTTGAATTAAAAAAAAGAAACAAACACGAAACTTAAAAATTTTTGCATTTTGAGTATAAAAAAGCACTAACTTTATTGCGAAGAGCAAATGGTTGGCAACACTGAACAACTCGGCAAACGTGACGTCACGCACTCTTCTTTCTATCATTCTTGGGGAATACCAATGCTAAACGAAATCGTCTAGAGATGATTCGTTCGTCTGACCTTTCGTTGGCAATAAAGAATGTTAATTTATTAAAGTTTATGGGGTTGCTCAACTCAAATTTGTGTTTGGAATTGCAAATTTCAAATGATGCATCCAAAATGAAGGACAGAAATTATTGAAATAGGATGGACCAATGGATATTGAGAAGATGCTCAGGAAAGTTAAATATAGATTAACTGGAGAGAAGGTTCTTGTAAAGTCAGTTATTCAATTTGAATTAATGAGTTAGCCTGCCTCGGTTTTTATTCTGTTTTCATATCTTGGGTAAAATGTTAACTTTCGTCGTGTAAGTGTCAGGGTTGGGCATAGTGTACTAAATAATTAGTGAATAAGCGGATTTAGTGAATTGAAGATTTAGTGATAATGAAACCCTTATTTTAAATACCACTACAAAATTAGTGGTAGTGCAATTTAGAAGTAGTCCAAAATGCCCAACCCTGGTAAGTGTATAGTTGTAGTTGTTAAGGTTTTTCAAAGGATTTTTACTGCAACCTCTGAAGTCCCTCAGGGACGGATATTAGGCTATCTGCTCTTCATTGGTTTCATTGAAGCAATTGCTTTTCCCTAAATCCCTTTTATATGCGGGCGAGTGCTACTAAAACAAGGCAGCCTGATGCTGACTTTCTCCAAACGGAAATTAAGATGTCGATCAATATTACATTAAAAATTAACTTAAATATTTTGTGGGGAAAAATAAACCCAATATTTTTTAATTTAATTTTTTTACGCAAATGGTTTAAAACTGTTTTATGGTCGATCTTTAGCTCCTGGGCGTTGCTACGACATTCATTTTAATAGTGTGTTTGTACGAAAAACAAACCCAGGATTTGCAAGTTTTGGGCTGTTTTTACTGCGTTTTTGATCAAAATTGGGTTTAAACTGCAATTAAATTTTTTTGTGTATGTATATGTTTCTGTCTGTTTCTCCACAGAGAAGTTGATAAACAGAGCGTTTTCAGTTGACATCAGTCGAATCTGTGGGATATATAATATATGGCTCACTGCCCCTGAAAGTGTTTATATATATACACATGTGTGGGGTGCCTTTTATATGTCGGGATTAGAGAAGAAAAACAAATTTTAATCATCGAAAATCACTTTATTGTTTTTCAAAATATTCAATATCTATACACTTTTGCATGTGTTTGAACCAATTGTCGAAGCACTTTTGCCACTATGAATGAGGCCGCAACCGCTTCTTCAGCTGTCGAAAAATGTTGACCTCTCAGTTGGTTTTTTACGTACGGGAATAAAAACAAGTCATTGGGTGCCAAGTCAGGACTATATGGCGGACGACCCATTAATTCGATGTTTTGGGTGCTCAAAAATGCAGTTGTTTGAGCCGATGTGTGAGAGCTCGCATTGTCCTGGTGAAGAGTGATCCGTCTTTGGCGATTGGTTTCCCTAATTTCTGACAAACAAATGGTTGTGTACCACTCAAAATTTACTGTTCTGCGTTGTTCTAGTGGTACGGTTGCGACATGTCCAGTTTTTCCGAAAAAACAGGCGACCATTTGATTGGAAGTGCTTCGTGCGCGAATAACTTTTGTTGGATTTGGCTCATCTTGAAACACCCATACAGTCGAATGCTGTTTATATTCGTGCTCATACGCGTAAATCCATGATTCATCACCTGTCACGATGGCATAGACGTGTTTCGAAGCCCCGCGATCGTATTTTTTGAGCATTTCTTTCGACCAATCGACACGAGCCTTTTTTTGAGCGATTGACAAATTGTGTGGGATCCAACGCGAACAAATTTTTTTGACAGTCAAATGTTTATACAATATTGAATGTATGCTGGTCCCACTAATGTCTAAGATTGTCTCAATCTGACGATAGGTCACATGACGATCGTGCAATATCAGTTCGCGCACAGCATCAATGGTTTTCGGAACAACAACTGATTTTGGACGACCTTCACGAAATTCGTCTTGGAGGGAACTTCGACCACGATTGAATTCACCATACCATCGATAAACACTGGTCCTTGATGGAGCTTCATCGCCAAAAAATGAATTAAGTTCATCCATGCAATGTTGCTGAGTTAATCCACGTCGAAAGTTGTAAAAAATAATCGCACGAAAATGTTCACGATTTAATTCCATTTTTGGACCGAGATGAATCATTTAAGTTACTTACTTTAAACAACTTAAATAGCGCTGGTATTTCAAAACGTTCTGAGTACGTAAAAGCCAAAAAATGTCAAACTTTGCAATACAGCTGTCAGTTGCCAGATTGCAACACCAGGGTTGCCAAATCCCGAATTATAAAAGGCACCCCTCGTATATAATTGGCGCGTACACCCTTTTTTGTGTTTGGCCGAGCTCCTCCTCTTATTTGTGGTTATACTGGCCTACAAAATTAGATTTCGTATTCTTTTACCTGAGTCTGATACAATATTTTTACATGCTGATCACGATTCTAGGACCAAAAGTGTCCAACACGTCATAGTTTAAAAAAATTTAGGAGAAAACTTGATAAATACATATTTTGGGTATTTTAAACCCTACTTCCCAACCTATATTCATATTATAGATTTAAACCAGTCTCATATAAAAAAAATAATGTTATTGAGTGCATTGATTTTAAGTTCATTTTTCTTGAATTAGGTTCAGATAAATATTTCTTTGTTTAAATTATTAACCAAATTAACCCTTTGTGAAACGAATTACATTCCACAACGCCAGAAAAGGAAATAACAAGAAGATCAAATAATATCATCTGAGAGACAATGTTTCTAAACTTAACGTAAGGCTCCTGGAGCTGCGGAGCTTGCGTTCTGCCTCAAAAGCCGACTGTCGCCATTACTAAATATTTCGTGGTCTTATATGTATGTATGTATAGTAAGTAGTCAGTGTATAGAAAATTAAAACCTAATGCATAGATACCGAGGCTGATTTGTTTGCAACCTTCGCCAAATTACCGAAACAAGTTAGTTCACATCAAAGATAGCATACAGAAAATACTCTGGCCTTTTTGAAAACAGTTTAGAAGTTTAAGTTTAATAGTTTAATAGTTTCATTTCCTTCAGGGTGTGTGTACTTACTTTTGGATTTGGCAATTCGCCACTCTGCAACGACGCCATGTAGCAACGCAAGCGGAACTGCTCGCAATGTAAACGCTCCAAATTCTCTTCCCATTGCAGAATCTGTGTCTGTATTTGATGGCGTGTATCTTGGTCGGTAACAACGGATTGTTGCAGCTCAGCCATATGCTTCAGTTTGTGATCCTGCGGAAGAGAAAATAGCAAATAGTGACAAATCAGTTGTATTCGAACAAATGTAAGAATAGGTATGTATGTATGTTTGTTAGAAGATACATTGCTAACATTTTTTTAATAAAACTTGGATTTATAAATGCAACAGTAACATGAAACTTTCACGAAATCATTGGAAAGTGCAACACCTAAGAGTAGAAAACACAGCTTACTGCGCACTTTCAGCCGCTGACACGAAAAGAGCATGGAAATCAAAAAGCAAGAACAACTCATTTCATGTGCAGTCATTCATGCTCATCAGGTGTGAAATTTTTCAATCAGAAGAATCTTTTTTGTTTTGTTTCAACGAGACATACTTGCCGTCTATGCGCGTAATTGTTCTTCTCGACGAATTTTGTACTCTTTCTATCTGCATGCAACATTTTGCATCGCATTTTCGCTTATAAGTAGTTGCCCTTAATCACATGTGTTAATGTAGGCAATATGCTTAGTGGGAGCATTTTCTCATTTTCTAGTACAAAGAAAGGAGAGAGAAGATATGCCTGTTTATTGTTCAAGGCTTTGATTTTTGTGGGACGAATTTCACATTGGAAAAATTTTAATTTTTATTATGAATATTTGCATGTACAACACTTCGAAGGGAATTTAGCTTGTAAGAAATGTTTTAATTAATGCATGACAACTATCGATATCTATGGTTTGATTTCTGTTCAGTAAGGTTTGGCAAGCCATCATGAATCGTTTAATACTAGAACAACGCTTCCAATTGTGGAAACTGTTAAAAATAAAGAATCTGTTCGGGAAGCTCATAGAGAGAAATGTTAAAGTGGATGCCGAAATGTCGATTCGTCGTCGTTCTCAGTTTGTTGGCTTTTGTACTTCGGTTAGGAAACTTACTTTCGGCTGGACAGTTTTACGTAAGCATCTTGGCTTACGTGCCTATAAAATACAGCTAGTGCAAGAATTTAAGCCAAATGACTATCGCTTGCGTTGCTTTTTTCCTGATTGCGCTCATTTAGATGTATTAGAAAAAGTAAAGGAAATTTGGACTGATTGGAGATATCCCGGATATCATATTCAATAAATAAATGCCCTGAATTGGTCTACCAGATTATAACCAATAAAAATAAAAAAATATATTCCGACAATATTTCTATTTGTGCTATCATTTTAAGCCCTCAAGCTCTTAAAAATACTTCTTGCGGTACTATATTTTGGTATGAATGCTTTTACGAGGTGTGTTAAAAAAATAAGGCAAATTTTCCAATTTCGCGGGCTACGTACATTCGACTATCGATTATTATTTTTTTTAATGTTGGTACACTCGTCTCGAAGATATGTTCACGGTTTATGCAATATTGAAAGTTTAGTTTATATGTGAGAAGCATAAATAAGACAAGTGTTTTGCGTGTTCGGCGATTTTCTGCTATAGAAAAAAATGGATCAAAGAAGTTGCATCAAATTTTGTGTAAAAAATGGAATTAAGTGCTCAAAAACACTTGAAATGTTCACAGTGGCATACGGTGAGAGTCCAACAGCCTCAGCATGCCATGAACCGATGAAAATGTTGAGAAAGTGAAGAAAATTGTTATGGAGAATCGTCGAATCACAATTAGAGACGCTGTTCGAGGATATCGGCATATCGGCTGGCTCATATCATGCAATCTTTTCGGAAATTTTGGGCATGAAGCGTGTGGCAGCGAAGTTCGCTCCAAAATTGCTGAATTTTTACCAAAAACAACGTCGCATGAGCTTCGCTCAGGAATTGTTGAATGACGTCAAAAATGATCTAGAATTGCTTAAAAGGATCATAACTGGTGACGAATCGTGGCGAATTATGACATCGCTACCAAACCCAATCGTCCCAATGGAAGAGTTCAGGAGAGCCAATAGTCGATAGCAGAAAATCGCCGAACACCGCACAACACTTGTCTTATTTATGCCTGTCACAAGCAAACTAAACATGCATTATTGCTAAAACCGTGAACATATCGCACCCTAAAGGTACAACTCAAAATGTACCTTTTGTTCAAATATGAACGAGACGGTATCAATAAAACAGTCCGCGGATGACATATGGCAAAAATAATTTTTTTGTTTTTTGGTAGGACTGTTATAAGCTTACATGGCAAATTTCAGCGTGATATGTCACATAGTTTGTTTTCTGTGCTACTGTAAACAAGTCAAGCTCGAGTGTGGAAAATTTTGAGTTGTGACCCTTTTGTATTTAGGGTGCGATATCTTCGAGACGAGTATACCAACATAAAAACAAAATAGTAATTGAAAGTTGAATGTACGTAGCCCACAATATTGAATAAAAGCAGGTACAAAATTAGAAGCAAATGAATTACTGCACTCAAATGAATTGCTGAATTGACCTCAAATATTTCAAAGCGATTAAAACTTTATTCACTATAGAGTAAGCAATTTTAGATAAAATCGAACACTTAACTTTTAATTTTAGTGAATACTTTGATTCGAAGTTCAATAAATTGCATTCTAAAATTTCAATTCAATAATTGCACATATTTAGTGATTGTCTTAAATCGAAAAAAAAATTAGCTAGAATATAGCAGACATGCAATTTTCTGCATTTAGTTAATATTTATCAAATACACAGCTTTTATATTAAACCACAAGTTGAAATATCTTTCATGTAGAAATTAAAATTTATTGTTCAATTGTAACACGCAACGTCTATTACACACGCACTTACATGTGGTATATATGAGTATGTACTTGTATAAGTAGATAAATACCAGTGTTTATTTGCATATCTTTAAAGTCATGCAAGCCAACTTAAATTCTGATCGTTTAGATTTAAGAAATTTATATTGTTTTGTCACGTCTACCACATCATCTCTTTCTTGCTGTTGTTTACACATTTCCTGCGGTTTCTTCTCTCCCAACTGCGTGTCTCGCATATGTGTGTGTACCTGCTTTTCAACAATTATTTCCCTTTGGAGAAATTACCAAGCGTTTAAACGCAAAACACAAAAGCTTAAATGATGCCCTCTACGACTGCGATTGTTGTGAGTTTTGTTTTTGCAACATGTGGGTAAGTTTTTTGTTGTTTCTTCTTGTGCCACATACTTTCAAGTTGCTACCAGAACTGTCTCTTTGGTCGACAATTGCAACGCAACATCCTTTGCCGTCGCTATTCATTTTTGCTTGGATTTTTTCATTCAAGTTTGCATTTTCCTGGTATACTGTTTGCGGTTATTTGTTTGTAACAGTTTTTCTGCTGGTGTCTTAACGGAGCTCAACTGCATGAAGCCTTGGCACTTGACTAAATTATGGCTTTCATATGTGTACGTCTTTTCTTTTCTGAACTTCTCTGTTTTCTTATATTTTTCTGCATTGCCCTCCTGAGAGT